>JAOTRH010080878.1:0-17199 GCA_034768845.1 Heliamphora exappendiculata
GAGAGAGAGAGAGAGAGAGAGAGAGAGAGAGGGTCTAGCGGGATTAATGTCTGCCAATGAGATTGTAGATTCTGGTTAATGATATATCAACTTCGTATTAGAAATTTTTTAACATTAACACTATTTATTTAACTAAACATGTTATTTATCTTAAGATTAATAAATTGGGGGACTGTGTTACACCTAAAGAGCTGCATGATAGTGTTGCGTTCTGTTTGGAGTGATTTGATAAATATATTTTTATGATCGAATTCGTTTATTACGTAGAACTCGTCGAGTTTGCTTAGTATGTAAAATTATAGATTCATCCGATACCTATAACTAAGTGATTGGATAAGATCTCTTAATATTATTTTATAAATAAATAAATAAAAATTATAATTTAAAAAAAATTGTTAAACAACTATTACTCAACCACTTAACTACATATATCAGATGAATTTAAAATTTTACATGTTAGGAAAACTCGATAAGTTCTACACAATAAACAGATTCGATTATAAAAATACATTTGCCAAATCACCCTAAACAAGGTGCAACACCACCGTGTTGCCCTTTAGGTGTAGCACGGTCCCCGGGTTGATGACTAACACTATCTGCTTATAAACGGGTTAACGTATTTATAACCTATTTAATAACATGTTTAACAACGCATTTAATAACAAGTTCTATAGGCATCCGGACCCTTATTATTTTCTAAGCGTCTATGAAAATGAGTGTGTTACGTTCGGTGGGAACATCGGTAAGTGTGAATCTTGCGTAAAAATTAAAACCTAAGCATATATGTGTTTGTTAATGATAGTTAAGTGTGAAATTATGCATGAGAAAGTGGTTGAATGATGTTTAGCACGTGTTTGGTTCAGTTTTAGCTTCAGTGATTCAAGGTTTCAGCCCAGATCGACTGCTCGAGCGGACAAGTGGCCGAAGGGTCTTGGGTGAGGGGACCGCTCGAGCGGTGGGGGCAAATTTTTTAAAAGTCGCATGGAGATTCTTTTCTCTCATTCTTTTCATATATATATATATATATATATCTCTCTCTCTCTCTCTCTCTAGAGTGTGGGTGAGAGTTAAGGTTTGGGTTTGAGAGTTGTTGGAGGCTTATTTGGCTTTTCTTGGTGAGTTCCCTTGCCTTTCTCTCGGTGGCTCAACCGTTAGAGACCCGATCTTGGTTTTGGAGACGTTATTCTCACTGCATGGTTGGGGGTGCTCGTGATTGGAGTCGTTTGAGGCATTCTCTTGTGGATCTAATGTCCTTAAGGTAGGATTTAAGACTCTATTTGAATATTTATGTGATATGTGTCGTAATTTCGATTCTATGAACATAAAAGCATGAAAAATGGTGTTTTTGAAACCCTAGGCTAGGGTTTGTTGTTATGGGAGGCTAAATCTTTGATCTACAGAGGATTTAACTTGGTTCTACCTTTGCATTGTCGTTGCATACGGTTGAATTTGGAAAATACTGAGTTAGGGTTTTAAATTGAGTTTAAATCATGGAATTTGGAATTTTTGGGATTGAGGGACCCATATGTTAAAATTGATGAGATTTTGGGTAAATTGAGGGTTGGAATAACCTACTGTGTTTATATATCATGAGTTGTGTGGCACAAGCTTGTGTCGAGTACGAAAATTTAGGAGTTTTTAATGTAAAATCGAAAATTATATGAGGTGATTAAAGTACCATGTGATGACATTGAATAATTAAGTTTGGGCACGAGTTTCTCCTCAGTGAAAGACCGAAAACTTGCACAATGTAAGGTAGGCCCTTCATTCGGGTTAATCCTCATAAAAGCGTGCTTTTTGGCAGCCTACCCATCGATACTTTTGAGGAAAATCGAAAATATGTGCTCACCATGTCGGGCTACAGAATGGATATCTATCCCTCGAATCTCGCGTGGACCGGTGGTGATAAATATGCCTGGGTCTATAGGCGCCGTCCGGCCTTAGTACAGAAATGAATTGATGGATAAATTAGGTTGGTAAAACCTTCATTGAATAAAATATTGGGATGTGAAAATGGGTTGATTAGATTGGGAATGATAAGTTGTTCGGGTATAATGGTTGATTTCACCAAAACTTTGAAGTGTGGGATAACAATCCTTTTTCACACAAAATACAAAACATGGTTATGTATTGGGATTTTTCTGGTTCAGGATAAACGATGTATTTTTCGGTTAAACTTATGTATACATCCCACATAATCATCTTCATATGTCATGCATATGTTCATTGTTAGTCTTTTTCCTACGAGTTTCGGCTCATATTATTTAACAACATTTTAGGTGATAGTGGGAAGAAGGTGTTGGATTGAGGCAACGGTAGCCGGACCTTTTTGAGTAGTGGATAGGATTACATTCTTGTTGTACCACCCCTTTTGAGAAAAGAATATGTTGTAAATGTAATTCTTTCTTGAATTATTATTTTGTGGGTTATAGTAACCCATTGTAAGACCCTAAGGTCCTGTTCATATATTTGTATACATGTGAGGGTGGTGGAATTGTACCTTGGGTCAAAATCCTTGATTTTTGGATGACGCACAATGGTTTCAAATGTTAAAATTCTAAGACTTTGGGTTAAATAGTGTTATTCCCTTCCAAATATATGTATTTACCTAATGTTTGAGCCCACCAAAAAGCACCTTTAAGATTTGTGACAATCAAACATTTTCCCAATTTTTAGAAAAAATTTCAGGTTTTGGCCAAGATGGTCTCGGGTGCCTTACTGTTCGAGCGATGGAGGTCCCGCTCGAGCGGACTCCGCATGGTGGCCTTTCATTGAAAAATTGTTTTAAAAAGGGATTTTACCTGAATGCGTTTGAACCATCTTTTGGGTTATAAAGTGACCTTTTTTAGGGGTCGTGTTTCAAAAGAAAATGACTATATTTTTGGGGAAGCCTCCTCTCCTTCCTCGATTTTTATTATTTCAAAATCGGGGCGTTACAAGTTCACAGTTTTAATTTTATACATACTTTAATTATAAAATTACATAAATTATAACAAATAAGATGTCAATGTTGTATACTAAAAATTATGGTTTTAAATTTTAGTATTTAATTTTATTTATTAATAAAATTAATTTTTTTATTTTTATGAGAATTTTAATGAGTAATGTATACGTTTTATTATTTATTTAATGTCGTGCATTAGTGTATTTTATTCTACGTAGTATTTAATTTGGTGTGTAGAGTTCGACTTACACATAGAAGACCAGATTTTCTATTCTTGTAACATATAAGTTCATGGTTCACAGTGTTATATATAATTGGACACATCATCGATACAATTATAGCACAATATTTTAGTAGATCTGTCTTGATTACGAGGAACGGTAATTATTTTGATAATTGTTCTGATTCATTGTGTTAGTACACTTTGAATGTATTTAATAGGACCGCGTTCAATTAATTAGTTTTATACTAATTATAGATTAATTTATACCACATGGTTATTATGAGTGGTTTTACTTTTAATCCCGAAATAATTATTCAACACGTTATTTAGTGTTCGTTATTTTGATTCATTAAAAGGTGCAATTTTTTTACGAGCTTATAATTTCGATGAGTTGGATAATAACATTAATTATATGGTGGATATTAATTATTAACGAAATTTAAATTCCGTGATCGGGATTGATGATAACCCCTTAAGAAAATTTATAAGTTTTAACCATATCAAACCCTACAAGTGAATTTTGTAATCCAGCATGTCAAATAAGTTAAGCAGAAGGTTTTAAATTTTTTTTGAAGAAACCGATTAAATATAATTGTCAATACTTTAATTTAATCGACGGGTATCTTTAATCTTAACGTGAGGAGAATAAATAAGTATTTAATAATAAGAGTTCGAATATTTCGATTATGATAATAAAGCTGGGAGTGCGCTTATAATTCTTTAGTGGAATGAACTATGATTTATATTTTTAGAAAATTACTTCTGAGTTGAGGTAGAATTTTATAATTCATTAGGAGCCTACATTTTATTTACTTTACAGATCCCTACTGTAATCTATTTATATGCTGTTATAAAATCTAGTTGCCAAATTATTCATAATTAGTCTAGGATTTTCACGTATTTTGAAAACCAAATAACATGTGGCTAGAGAGGTTTTAAAGAACACGGTAAATCAAAATTGACGCTTTGTTTGTATTTTGGCATTTGAAAATATAGCAAAAAGCTTAACTTAAAAATTTGACTTCTAGTAAACTTGTGACTGAAGTTTGTTGCAGTAAATATAATTAATTCAACAAGATTTTAAAAGGTATAATTCTAAACTAACTTTGAGAGTTATACTGAATTTTATTTTTGATTGTTCGATATTAAAAAAATTTAATCTTGAGCCTGTTTTGGCACTTACTCGTCCAGATTATTTTTTGAATGAAATTATGTACAAAATTAAGGATTTTAATTTTTAGCCCCATCATAAGAAACTCCAAACAATTAAACTTATTAAATTGGTTATTTTCAGGTTTTGTTGGTTCAATACTAATCAAATCTATTGATTAAACGTGTTATCGAGTTGTTTATTTTTAACTTTGTGTCGAAAAATTGTTAACCCTAACTCTTTAATTTCGTGTAGGATTTGAATTGTGTTAACGTATTGTGTCAAAAATTCTTATCCCTTCGCATTTTAAAAGGGTGTTTGAGGAAAAAAATTTCAATGTGCCAATTTAAAAAATTAAGACTATTCTAATCTATTGATTGGAAAAGAATAGGAGTGAAATGAGAGAGAAAATATAAATGAGAAAGAGTGGGTTTTTTTTTTTGGATTTTAGACTTAGTGACCCAATTCCATATTTAATTGAGTGGATTACACTTTAATAAGAATTTCAAATTTTGATTTTAATTAAATTTTTAGTATGTTAGCTCTTAATTATTTTTTACTCTTGATTGTTGTTCAAATTAATATTTGAATTATATTATGTTAACAAGTATCTTTTAGCACAACAAATTTGTATAGTACTTGTAATGAATATGAATTTCATCTCTTTGCTAGGGTTTTTCGACTCACTTTATAAAGTGATCTTCACTTTCAATTTATCAAGAGATATTTTTTTAAATAGAAAAATAAAATTGTGCGTACTCCTGTGATGCAAAGCGAACAATATTTTGGTATAGGTTTCGACAGAAGAGCACTTCCCCTTCATTTGAGACCATTTGTGATAACCTTAGCACTTTTACGTGGTCCTACATGTTGAGAATAATACAAATGATATGAATTCTATATTACCTGGCTAAGATTTCTCTACCTCCAATTCATCGAGTGGTCTTTTTTCAAGTGAAAAAACAAAATTATATGCGTTTCGTGACACAAAATGAAAAATATCCTAGTAGAGGCCCCATAAGAGATGTGGTTCCCATCAGTATTTATTACTTTACTTTTTCTATGGCTCTGCTCTCATTCGCTATTGCCAATTTTCTATTATTCTTCATCTTTCACAACAATGAGATTAGAAATGAAAACAAAACACCACAACAAAATCGACTAGTCATATTGCCTTTTATTGGGATTTTTAGACTTTAATCCCCACAAGTAAGATCAACATGTTTGGATAGCCAAACGGTAATCTGCATAGGTTTCAATCCACAATATCAATCACCAAAAAAATAAGAACCAACTACGCAAAATATGTGTGGTTTGGCTGACTGCCTACCTCCACGGAAGAGAAAAATCAATCCACCAAACTCACAAACACGGATTATAAAATTTACTTTCTACCTCACAATATCTGTGACTTTAAATTGTGCCTCTCACTGTCTTTCTACTATTTCTAATATCAAAACTGAATCTCACACTGAGTTTATAGACATTCAAAAATAATCTCCTTCATTTTATGTTCGTTCTCAATATTTTCTGAACGATCTCTATATTTTCTAAACATAAAAATAATATATATAAGATATATGAGGTTAAAACCCTAACCCTAGCGCCGCAACATAAATTTTATTTTGCAGCGGGCCACTCGAGTGAATTTCCTGACCGCTCGAGTAGTCAATATCCCAAGAGTCAAAAAATCGATAGCCGCTCGAGTGAACTCCACCTGAGACTTAAATACAAAAATTTAAAAATTTAGGGGTCAAAACCTAACACTTTTTTTTGGCAAAACTAGAGTCCCCTATATACAACGGCAAAAAATTCTTGTTTATAAGCCGTTTGAATTCAACTACATAGAGATTTGTTTGAGTACAATTTATTTAATAAATAAGTTTGTGTTCATAAAAACATCTTTGGCGAAACCAAAGTCCCCTATATATATATATAAGTGCAAAAAAGTCTTATTTATGAACTATTTGAATTCAGCTACCTGAAAATTTGTTTAAATTCAATTTATTTAGTAAATAAGTTTTCATAAAAACACATTTGTTAAACATGGGTAGTATGAATTTGATTAGGTTCGAATACATACGTAAATAATTTATATAATAATTCAATTTCAGAATCGTGGGATCCATGTATACCATGCTGCACGAGCATTTTGAAGCGAACGAGAGCCGGCGTAGATTAGTGTAGGCCTGGATATGAAAGGTGGAAAAGGTCCCATCAATATTCTAGTTTTAAGGATTTTGTTAGCTATCAAATCAATTGAAAAGGCAAAAAAATAAAACAAATATTTTTATTTATTTTAAAAAATTTTAAAAAAAATATGTTTAGCATATAAATATTTAAAAAATGATAATCGAGAATAGTAATCGTATGTGATCGGAGATAGTGACCGAATGTGTTAGCTAAAAATAATAATAAAATATAGTTATAGTGGTCGAAGGCAATAGTTATATATGATAATTAGAGGTGAGGACCGAAGGCAGTGGCCAAAAGAGGTGACCAGTAAGAGTGGTCAAATATAATAGTCGAAATTGATAGTCAGGTATAATAGTCAGAGGTAAAAAAAAAATAAAATAAAAATTTATTTACAAAACAAGTAAAAATATATTTTTTCTGTCTATAAGAATTTCGTAAATTTTAAAAATTATTTATAATTTTTTGAAAATTAAAATAATTACTAAATATATTTTTGTTTACAATTTATAAAAAATTTAAAATAAAAATAAAAAAAAACATAAGAGTTACCAAACAGTGCCTATATGATGTTAATTTTTTAATAAATTAATTTTAATTAATTTTTTTTATTCTATAAATTTAATATTTTTTTTATGTTTCATTCTTACAGACTTTGGAAATGACAAGACAAGTGGTGGAGGGAGATGCTTTTCCCCTCCTCTCGTGAAAGATTAAATAAGAATGTAAGTAATTATTTATTACTTTTGAAATGTTTCGTGATAAATTTATATAATATTTTTATTATAAAAATATAATAATTTATTTTTATTAAATAATTAAAAAATAAAAAATAATTAATATTATATAAATTATAATTATTTATTTATAACAATAATAAATAACATTGGCTGTACGATACTTTGGAATTATTAAAATTATGTAATAATTGACACAAACATATCCATCAGTCCACTGTCCAAAATTCATGTGGAGCCCACTTTGTGCCCTCCTCCAGAAGTCTTTCCTACCAAGTTGGATGATCAATGAGTTCATCATTACACCCTAGGCCTAGTTAGAAATAATTATTTATTTACATATTTTATGTTATGTTATTTATTTATTTTAAATGTTGAGTGAAGTTATTGGTTTTGTATGATTTGATTATTTATTTATTAAAAAATAAAATAAATTTTATTTAAATAAAATTATTTGGATGATTTGTAATTTATTTATTTATTTAGTTTATAAACTATTATATTTAGTTTTTAAGTTTATTTATTTGGTTTATTTTGATTTATTTAACTATTTAAATAAATTTATTTGACATATTTGGTTATTTATTTATTTTTTGTTTTTGACTTATGTAGTTATCTAAACGACGTGATTTATTTTTTAACTTATAAATTAAATAAGCAAATAAGTAAACCACCCAAACATGGCCATTATATTTTTTGATTCTTTTAATTGAGGTAAGTTAAAAAAATAAATTTTTTGACCAAAAAATTAAAAAAATTTAAAAATAAAATAAGTTAAAATAAACCAATAATTTAAATTTTATGTTATTTATTTTTTTTAATGAATTTCTTTTTAATTTTTTGCTAATTTTTTTTTAATTTTTCAATTCATTTCATCAAGACATTTGAAAAAATAAAAAATTTTAGTTAATAAAAAAAGTTAATAAAATAAAAAATAAGTAAAATTTTAAATATTCTGCCCAAACAAATTTAAATATTTACCAATTAAAGGATCCGACCTCTCCTGCTAGAACAAGAGTATGTTTTTATATTTTAGGACATTCAAGTTATAGTTTATGCACCATTTGATTAATTTTTAAAAAAATCAATTTTATCATTTATTAATAGGGTTAATTAAAGCCGAAGCTCTGAGTATAGATAAGTCTCAAAAGTTAATTAATAGCATTTATGAAATTTTGAACTTGAAACTTTAAAACAAACAAATTTTTAAGTCTCGGGCTTGATTACTAGACCAACTACTTTGGCCTTAGACGGCTAACATAGTGCTGTGAGTTTAAAATGCTAAGAATTAGCATTTTTATAAATGAGTGTCACTTGGAAGAGTAATCCAAATTTTAAGAATATGTTCAGTTGTTTAGGATGATGATGCATTTTTACGTTTTTATTTTAAAATTATAGTGCTTGAGATATGAACTAAATAAGACTTATAGAAGGACTACCTCTGCTTGTTACGGTCATTTCATTTCATTAAAGAAACAACAAAAATAAATAGTTTGGCAACGTGAATATTTTTTTAAAAAAATAAAAAAAAATTAATGGAGTTTTTAGTACAACTTAAAATATGACTTTTAAACCCAAAAAAGTTTGAGGTGGACACCGATCAGATTGGTCTGGTTCTAAGCAAATTCAATAATCGAATTGCTCGTAATGGTTTCAAAAAACTTAGGACAAAAACCGAACAAGAAGCGGTTCGCAAAAAGGATTCGATTTTCGTTCACTTCTGATTTTTTATTCTTAAAGGTCAAAATCAATTTTTCTAAATACATAATTTAAACAAATTTAGCCTAAGTTGTTATTCATAAACTTGAAATTGAAAACCAAATGTAAAGGATAGGTCATCGTCTAATGCAGCTTCAACACAAAGCAAACCATCAATTTCTTTTTCAGGATCCTTTTCTCTAATGACGCGTTAATCTTTAAATATTCTATTTCTTTTTATTAGAATGTAGTAATTGTAATTTTATATTAATCTTTTTAGACTAAATTATTTTTGTTTTCTTTAGTATATTTGTTTAAACTAAAATTATTAAAGCGAATTTTAAAAAATAAAGAATATAAAATATGAAATATATATTTTACAAAAAATGGCCGGGTTTCAATTTTTCTTTAATAAAAATTGAGAGACAGACTATATATACAACAGTTCTAGAAAATTGAGAACCGAAATCATACTATTTTAATATAACTAGACCAAACTATATGGTCCAAACCGAATCCATCTGATTTACTAATTTTTTAAAATTTTGTGTACGCCCCTACAAAAAAGGTGATATTTTAGAAAGCGATCAAACAGTCTACTCAAAACACCAAATTAATAAAGGCAATTGCGGCACATGTTCACCTTCTTGTCACCAATTCTAATAGGGTGTCATTTGTTTTCTAGATTACTTTTAGAAATGACTAAAAAAATATGAGATTATCGTTAGGAATATAGTAGACATGTGGGGTTACATAATAAATGATGAGATTAGATAATTACACATATCTTCACTATGTAACTCCACTTTTTATTTGGTATAGATAATTTCATGGGAAATGATACAATACACGTCCCATGTTTAGAGTGTATGGTATGCACTTTATAATATTTTTTTTATAAAATTCATAATTAAAACAATACTAATTCATCACTAAAAATTCACATGAATTCATAATTCAACAACCACGTAAATTTATAAATTTAACCCCAAAAACTCGTGATCAAAAGCCACATAATTCATAATATTATCTGGACTCACAAGCCTCACATTAATTTGAAAATTTTTAATTTGAGACTTCACACAATTCATAATATAAACCAGAACCATTTATAGCTTAAACCACAAATTTAAAAAATTGGTATATAGAACTTCCAAACATGGGGTGTGTATTATAGCTTTTTCGTAATTCCATACATAGGGGGCACTAAATGCAAAATTAATTCGACTTAATTCAATTAGGGCTTTAACTCGGCTGCAACAAACGTGGCCTAATCTAATCTTAAAAAACATGTGGGGTCACATATTTTTCAACGCCCTAGTCCTACCTCTCCAATTTGAGAATAAAACAAGTCCAGAAGGACATGCAACAAAAGACACTTTGGGTCTGCCACCTCAGCCCCCAACTTGTGAAGAAAGAGGTCTTCAAATACTAGAGAGGACTGGGGGAAAAAAATACTACAGAGGACAATCATGACATGTTTGATTGTTCATCTTCCCACACACTCTGCTGATCAGCAAATGAGTTCAAGCAAAAACCCACACAAGATTGACAGGAAAGAAAGGCAATACCCAGATGCAAGTATCTTCCTGAAATAAATATATCTGCCTCTAATAGCACAAAGTACAATGATAAAGTTCATTTACAATCATATAAGAGTTTATACACAGGTACAGTATAGGTACATTTACATTCATAAAAGCCATATGTAAGTACAACATAATGCAAAAATTACAAGATCCATTACTATAAAGCCTAGGGATACCTGGCAAATATTCTTAGGCGGCCCTTGCTATGGACATAGACAAAATGTACAGAATCAAGCACAAACCACTCACAATGGAGTGAATTGTTTACGCAGATCAAAGAGTTTGAGATACGCCTATTGCTGACACCGGGTGAACAACCAGCTGCGTTGCGCCTTCGGGGTGGTGCAATTTCTGTGTGTCCCAAAATTGACTGGCTCGTGCACAAAAAGTTGCGTGATTGTGAGTGGTCTGTGGCTGAATCTGTGCACTTTGTCAGTGCACATCTTTTTTGATTCTTTGCCTCGATGTATGCACTTTGTTTGTGCACACATCCTTTTTTATTTTTTTTGGATTCTTTCATATATCTTTCTCAACTTTTTTTTCTGTACATATAAGTAGTGGAGAACCGAAGATAAAAGGACAAGATTGGAAGTCATGCTGAAGAGAGTTGAGTTTCTTTAAATTCTCATGCCAACTAGGTATTGGACATGGGCTTGTGAAGGTCTTTTTCTTCCACTGGCATCACTTCCCTTCCCTTTCTCCTTCTCCTTCCGAGTTTCGAAACGATTTTGCTTGCCATATTCACAAAACAGCGAAACATCCGAACTTTCACCCAGCCTCTCCTCGGAGGATGCATCGCCTCGGTTGTCTTCCGGGGACGGACAGATTCAATCGCAGCCATTGCCGCCGGGCCGAAGGTCCTGTCAAGAGACAAGAAACGCAAGAGAAGAAAAGGAGGAGAAAATGAATTTTTCTTTCTAAGGAAGATTTTAATCTTTATGTAAGAGAGTAAATTGGGGTTTTAATATAGGGTTGTGAGGCGTCATCTAGTTGCTTGCGTCGCAAGGTTGAGGTATATAAGACTGGCAGGTTGTTGATGAGATTATATAGCCGTCGTTTGGCAGCTGGCTTAAGTCGGATTTTTGCCTGGTAGGTTAAAAGTTCAAAAGGTCTTACTATTTAAGCTAAATGCTTTTAGCATTTTTGGTTTTTTACATAATTTATTATATATATATTTAAAAATATTATAACTTTTATTATATATATTTATTTATTTTTTAAATTATATTTCTAAAATTCGTTCGTCCAAATCTAACAAACAATATCTATATTGAAATATAAAATTATTTAAAAATAAATTTTAAAAAATTACAACAACTTTAAACATAGTTTTTTGTATGTAGGTTTAAAGTCACTTTAAGTCTTTGACTTAAAGTCACTTTGAACTTTTAACCTAAAAATCACACATATAGGAACCAAATAATTTTTTTAAATTTTTTAGCTTAAAGTAACCTAAAACCAAAAAAATAGCTTAGCCTCCGTTTGGCTTAGTTTTTTTTTTTTCTAATTTTTTGACTTAAAAGCAAAAAAAAAGAGAGGGTAAATTACACTAACTTCCCCTGAGGTTTCTGACAAAAACAGCAATCACCCACGTAATTTCTGAAATATCATTGACCACCTATGCCAGTGCTTTTACCCTAACCCCGTTAATTATAATTACAAATTTATATTTTTACCCTCCAAACATTCCCTGTCTCTCTCATCTCTCTCTGTATTAGGAAGAGAAAAAAAACTAAATGAAAGAGGAAGATCAGGCACTGCACAGGCCATCCCGACGCAGCCCCCCCACTCCGACGACGCCGCACCACCCACCAGCGCCAACGCACTGTCGCCGGCAACACCAGCGCTGGCGCCACCACCCACCATCGCCGCCTTCCACCGCCGAATTCTTTTATGTCCATCTCTTTCAGTCTCTGTGTGTGTGTATATATATATATATATATATATATATACACACACATGTATATATTTCTCGGTCTCGGTCTCTCTCTGTAACTTTCGTCGCCGAAGGAAGGTCGCCGATGATGAGTGGTCGGAGAGACTGGCGATGGCCAGATTTTCATCGCCGAAGGGACTCCCTCAATTAATCGCCGCCGCCGCCGTCGCCGCACCCTCGCTGCACCTCCATCCCAAACCCTCACCACCACCCCTTCGCCATTAGCACGCATACCAGCACCGTCGTCGCCGCCCCTTCCAAATCCTAACCTTCATCCCCAACCCTCGCTGCCGCCTTCTTCCCAAACCCTAGTCACCAGCGCCGCCCCTTGTCAAACCCTCACTGACGCCACATCTTTCCACCTCGTCGGCGCCAGTTGGGATCTCGCCGGCGCCAGTTGGGGCTTAACAGAAAGAAGAAGAAAAGATGAAGAATTTGAAAAAATTTAAAATAAGGATATAATAGGTATTTTAAAAAAATTAAAAACTGATTTTATTATTTTTCGTTATCATTTTTCACGGTGGTTAACGGAATGGTGATTTTAAAACCAAATATGAAAGCAGAAGGGGTGTTAGTGATATTTCAGAAACCATAAATGGTGTTTTTAATTTAGTCAGAAATTTCAGGAGAAATCAGTATAATTTATCCACACAAAAAATCAACTAATTTGGCTTATTAAATTTTTTTTCACCTTTTTACCACTTTTTTTAAACATAATTTAACATATATATATATATTTAAAATCAAAAAACTTAAAAACTACTCAACAAAGCCAATCCAAAGACAGGGTTAAATCAGTTGCCAAACTAACTCCATAGTCAACTAAAAGATGGCGTCAAAGATCTAAGGTTAAAAGTTCTTTTATATATTCAACATCGTGTAGAAGGTCCGCTAACACTAAAGTACTGATGTCATCCGCCACGTAGATTGCAAGTTGGCGCACGCCTATGTTTATATTAAATTTTTTAAGAGTTTTTTTTTTAAAAAAAAATTATTTATTTGGTCTTATTTTTTTATATAATTTTTATATCTATTTTTTATAAAAAGAAGTTAAAAAATTTAAAAGTTAAAAAATTAAAAAAAATTTTTAAAAAAAATAGTCCAAACATATGTTTAAAAATAGGGGTGTTTGATTGTGCTAAAATTATAATTTTTAATTTATATTTTAAAAAATTTAAATAAGTATGATTATAACTTTTTAATATTAAATTAATAAACAAAAAAAAGTGTATTTTTTTTTGGCGAAACCCTAGTCAAGATAATACGAGTACCTGCTTGAAAAAAAATTACTTTTTCATAAAAAGTTAATAAGAGATAGATACAAATTGAATTATTTTAAGTTATAAATTTATAACGATAATAAATGTTTATATTTTTTATTTAAAAATTAATAATTTTATGTTGGTATTTTACCTACTTTATAATTGGAAAACATGTCATTCTATGGTTGGTGTTGGGGCTAGTCAAAGTGTTGTACTTTTGACACCTAATTCTTTTTTTTTTTTTTTCATTTATAGGGAGGGTAATATAGGTATATAAATAGCTGCATAGAATCATATTTCAAAATGATCCTGCCTGTCAGTGCAAGTGGTCAGATTTTGGTAAGATAATTTATTAAGGTAACTTTTTAAAATAATTAAATTTTATGTTATTTTTTTAAAAAATTAATTGATGGTATAAAAAGTTAATTTTTTTTAATTTTTTTTGGTACAAATTTAATAGTATTACTCTATAGTATAATTGAATAATATTCTTTGACAAATCATGATATTCTTTTAAATATATTATCTTTGTTTTTAGTAATTACAAGTTATTTTAATTCTTTAACAAATTTTGTTATTTATTACATATTAAAAATTCTAACATAGAATATAATTTTGTGACCCGTGCTAATATAAAAATTAAGAAACAAAATATTAAAATATATTAAATATAAATATGTTTTTTTTATTTATAGCACGAGTGATTCTGATAATAATAAAAAGAGTCGAATAAATCAAGAACGACGACATGACGTTGATGACAATAATTAATCAAGAATTCTTTCATAGGGGATGTATTTATTATTTATTTATTTATTTATTTTTGCATTCATATCTCTTAAGAGTAACAAATTAACTGTAACAAATTTTGTTTCTGCAAATAATGCTTGAGATTTTTGTGTAAAGACAACATGTCATATGATTTTTTATTTTTGTATAAATGTTATTTGTAATTTGATCAAGATATTCTTATTTATTTGTTGGATTTAATTTAAGATACATTTATTTTGCGCTTTGAGAATACATATATATAATAATGTAATATATATATATATATATATATATTACATTATTAATGTAACTTATTCAAATTTATTTCATCACGTACATAATATGAGTCGATATTAATCTAGATATATAAATAGCTGTATAGAATCTTATTTTCAAAAGAACTTGCCTTGTAACCCAAGTGGTCAGATCTTAGTAAGACAATTCATTAAGCTACCTTTAAAAAAAAATATTTTTAGTTAAAAAGATAAATTGGATTTAAAAGGTAAATTATTTTTTAAATTATTTTTTTCTTAAAAAAAGTAGTTGATTGGGTAAGGAGTTAATTTTTTATTTTTTATTCAAATTGAATAGTATTGTTCTCTAATATAGTTACTTATAACGGTTATCTATAGTTGATACTAAGACCATATTTGATTGATGGAATTAATAATGAGTAAGTATATAATTCTATTTGATAAGTAATCATATGGGATTAGTAGTGAGTGAATTATTAATACATATTTTCGTGTGTATCCTATATTTTTTCGAATTAGTTATCCCATTGATGTATAATTTTTTCACTACTTGTTGAGTTCAAATTAAATAAAATATATATAATTTTATGAGATATATAATTTAATTCTATGTTTAACTTGGTCAATCAAATATGCCATAATAGTAAATAAGTTATCAAGAATGTGTATTATTATTTTTTAGAATGTGATAAAGGGTTCTTTTCATCTAAGTTTTACCTTTATATGTTACTTATACTTAAGTCCTATTACAAATTCTCATTTACGAACAGTCCTAGTCGAAATGTAATTTCTCAAATTATCCTATTTATCACTGCCTCTCTCTCATCTGATAGCCGCACACCTCATCTCTCTCTCTCTCTCTCTCTCTCTCTCTCTCTCTCTCTCTCTGATAGCCTCACCACCACCAGACCCACTGCGCTTGCCTCCCTCACCACTAGATCCGCTGCTGGCGACAGCGATAACAACGCCGACGACAAGAACGACAACTTGTTCCAGTGCCTGGATGTGAACGACGATGGCCTCACTCCCCTAATCCCTAAGAGCAACCAGATCTGGTGTACGACTGTCCCAGCGGTGGAATGCAGAGCTCGGGCGGCAACGGTGAGTGCAAGCGGCGACGACGACGGCGAGTGCGAGAGGAGACGACGGCGGCGAGTGCGACGGCGGCAGTGCTGATGTCTCTGTTTGGTTATCCACTGTCGACTCGCTGGAGACAAAGCCACCGATGTCGCTGTGGTCAACTTGCCATTGTCGCTGTGAATATTCTTATTTTGAACTAAATCTGGTTGCGTCGATACTAATTTTTTAGATCAGTGATGAATATTCTCATCTTGTTCGCAGTGTGAATATTCTCATCTTGAATCTCTGTGAGACAGCGGTGGAAACATGAGTGAGAGAGAGACAGAGAGAGGGACGGAGAGCGCCGAATGTGAGACGGCAGTGACCGGTGACAATGCCGGTGGGGTCACCGGAGGTGGTGGCGCACTGGGACTCTTACATCTGGTTGCCGTTGAGCGAACCTCTGGTGGAAACGAGAGAGAGAGAGATGGAGAGAGGGACGAAACCAGATCTGGTTCAAAAGGTCCGGATCTGGGACAACGACAGCGCCGGTGGGGATCGCCGGAGTTAATGGCGCTGGACGGCGGCGGTTGGTCAGTCAGCGGTGGCGGGTGACATATGAAAATATTACCATTTTCTTGTTGGATGACCAATATCTCTATATTTAAGGAATAAAATATTATCACTATGGAACCAATATCCCTATATTTAAGAAATAAAATATTATCACTATGAAAATAAGTGATGCATTATGAAAATTATTACTAAGGGTAAATAGATCTAAATAAATATTAAATTTTGAAATAGGACTTAAGAGAAATGTGAACTTATGAATGAGATCTAACTAAAAAATATTTCAAAAAGTAAGATCTAAAATCAATTAACTCAAAATTTAAATATAATATTTTAAAAATTAATATTGTTACTTGAGTTTTTTTTTCCAAACGATTCCTAAAATAAGGTTGGCAATTAGTTAAAGTCCATAGAAGCTTCCGGGTCCACCCCAAATGAAGTTAGATAACCAGGATAAGAAGCATGCAATAAACGTGCTCTTGAATATAAATACACGTTTGGTAGTTTATTTATTTGTTTTTTTTGTCTTACTAAAAATTAATTTAAAATACAAACAAAAAAATTAAAATAAATGAGAATGTTAAGAGTTTTTTTGCTTATTTTCATTCTTACTAATTTTTAAAATTTTGTATTTAAATTTTTACTTTCTTGTTTTTTTTTTAGAGAAGCAAAGAGTAACTTTTTGACCAAAAACACATAAAAGTCCACAAAAAGGAAAGAGTAAAGGATTATAGCGTAGATGCATGTAGAAAAACTATTGTCAAAATAATAATCATTGATGAGTTACCTTTTAAGACCGTGGAAGGGACG
>JAOTRH010080889.1:0-17197 GCA_034768845.1 Heliamphora exappendiculata
CGTTGATCCCACTCAATACACTCCAAGTGTACTAACACATCGAGCTCGAACATCGAATTCTCAAAACTTAAATTCAACCCGTTCGACCTAGCCAAGACCAGCTACTATAACGATGTACTACAATCGTACCAATAAAATATCCGGGTCCACTGCGATTGTGAGCCTACCTGTATAATCTGTCAGAATCTACGACCCGATCTTTCGTGCAGCATGCACCGAGTCAAATACTGGACAGAATATACGGACTATACATTCATTCATCACAAATATAAATATGAACCACGAATGCAAAAATATCTCAAATATTTCTCATTAATATGCCAGGGATCAAGAATGAAATACCTAAAAAGCATGGCTTTTCAGTATACATTCCTAACAAACTCCTACTTATACTCAAAGCCATGCAGGAACACATTTGACACCTAACCCTTCTACATGGTTATCAAAGACTTTATGAGATAACGCCTTAGTAAAAGGATCCGCTAGGTTATCCACAGAAGGTATCTTGAAAACTACCACGTCTCTCTAAACACCCGATCCATTAGGTTCATAAATACGACAAGTATAATCATTTACCCAAAAGGCATCACCATGAATTCATAATGCTCGTAACGAGTCCTAAAGATAGTCTTGAGTATATCTGACTCTTGTACTTTCAATTTGTGGTATCATTATCCCAGTCTATCATTGAGAACATGTTGGCTCCAAATCATAACTTACATCGAGGATGACTTCCACAAGCGATCATATGTCTCTAAACTAGCCCATCACCGAAATTTATTTCAAACATTCTCCACTTTTGTCTGAAAAGACAGTCACTCTACCGAAAACCAGATAATTGCCATATTCAAACGTACATTGAAGACTACTTCCCAATCGACTAACGACTACTTACTCGAAATCACATTACCACTTTGTGTTGTACTAGTCTAGCCTTACAACCATCAAGATTAATATTGCCACTTAAACTTAATGAGTCACCACGGCTAAACATACCACACAGATTAAACGCTCCCCTAGTATATGCTTACCCATATGAATCCAATCACAAACTCGTCATATATTTTCTTTACGTATGTACCATCCAACCTACAATCCTCTAACTGAACAGTATTAACTCCTGATTATAAAGTCTTTCATCATTATCACTCAATCCCTTCACACATTTTCTGCCACACAATCGAACTAAGAACCACTTTCGCACTTTAATTATTTCATTTTACCGACATTTTACCAAGAGGCTCGATTCACTCAAGGCCAAATATAAAAACCAAACCCATGAATTCATATAGTCTTACTTACACTTCTACTCTTCTCATCCAAACACTTAATCCTCCTACGTACTCGCACTAAGCTGCTACACAACTCCACCAAAAACAACAAATTTTGTCACCCTCCAACTTCTCATACATAGAGTTCACACGTTCCTATAAGAAAATTCATTCTCTATACCAGCAACATCTACGCACTAATCTAAACAAACTTGCACTAATGGGTCACATCACAAAATATTTTCGAAAGCAACTTCATTGCGACTCACATTAATACCTTAACTGAAATCGAATACCACTCCATAAGAGTTACACAGTTTAGACGCCAAACAAATACAAATCGATACTTTAAGAATCTACCATATGAATAACTTGGTCTGTCTAAAATACGTACTCCACCCTTCAAACAATCTTCAGTTCAATGGGACTCACTATTTTCACAAACTCCTTGGCACCCAATTTCTTGAATTGTTTAACTAAAGAGTTACCGGTCTTTGAGGTGATCTTGATAATCTTGATGATGAAGTCTGTAGTTATATGCTTCCATTTTCTCTTTGGTCTTTCCAAAGGTTGCTCCGTTCCTCTTGACCTCTACTGCTTGTTCTAGACGTGCTAGTACATTAGGTTTGAATGTCTCTTCTAAAAACTAGATCGTTCTCTTCGGTGGTTGGTCATTCTAGGGCAAAACTAACATGATAAAAGGTATAGCTGTGATAAATACCTAGTCGTGTAAAACCTACTAAGTTTGAAGACTTACTTTTTAGTCATGGGTTTAATTTGTGAACTTAACCTTTAGCAAAATACAATTCTCAGTAATTAATTTCTCATGAATTTCATATATATACTAATCGTACAACTTAAGAGTTGTTCACTGCAACTATCCATATCTCACATCTTAGCCTAGCATTGAATCTTTAAATCACCATTTAACAAGTTAAACAGTTCAAAATCAGTTCGATTCTTTATATCTCAATCTTTTGTACAATCTTCTTAAAACTAAGTTAGTTGCACTAAACTAATTAAGTCTTATTTTAACCCGAATACGATTTCTTATCATTTAGTTTTCAAGTCATCAAACGTTAATTAGTGACTTAACTATAGTCTACACTTTATTAAATCACAAGGCCAACATTAATGTTCTAGGCTTCCCTATTTAATATTTGTTCAAATTTAAGAAACTAGCCCTTTGAATTATACATTCAGCGTACAATTTTTAATCTAATAATTTCATTTATTTGATGAATTCTTTCCATTTACTCATGAACTTTCCAAATAAGTTTACAATTTAAATTCTTCAAATTTTAGGGTTTGCTGATTTACGCTGCATTCCTATTCTATACCATATTCCAAGATTAAGAGTATTTAATACATGTTCCAATTTCACTCAAATCTCAAAAAAAAAAAAAAAAAAAAAATTTCAATCAAGCTCGCTCAGAACTTAAAGTTTGATAAAATTTTATGAAAGTCAACACAAGTCATTGTAAATTACCAAATTTTTAGCATGTGTTTGAACTAATTTATTTTTTAAATTTTTTGGTTTAAAAGCCACAAAAAAGTCAACTAATTTTGCTTATTATGCTTTTTCTTACTTTTTTTTTTCTATTTTTTCTATATAATTTAACACTTATTTTTTAAAAAAAAATTAAAAAGCTTTAAAACTACTAAAAAAAAGGTAATGGAAACACAGGCTTAGTCTAAACCTAGCTCTTGGAGTTCCCAAATTGTTGAATTTCGCCAAGCTCCAAAACCTTAAGTTTTCGGCCATCACAAAAAACAAAAAAAATCGAGTTTCTGTCAGCTTGTTGCGGAGCCATCATCAAAGCACGCTTGAATCTCAATCGATGGATAGAAATCCCAAGTGGAAGACATTCTCTCTGTGGGGAGTGATGGCGTTTGGGAGCTTGAAGGCTCTGCAACGTGAAAAAAATAGCATCGAGGAAGAAGAGAAGGAAGGCGTCGGCGCCCAGGGGTGTTTTTGCCTCTTGTTGCGTAAAGCTTAGTTCTCGAATGGTGTCTTTTGATTTGCTGTAGAAGATCATAATTTTGTTTTCTTGAAAGAAGGTGGAGTATTTGAGCTCATTATCCATCAACGGAAGAACAAAGAAAAGGAAAACAGGAGGAAGATGAAGAAGACGCCCAGGGAGTTTAGGACTTTTGGGTTTTTATTAAATTTTTTTGTCTTCTAGAATAATCTTTCTATGAATACTAAGGCAAACATTTATTTAAATATTATTATTAATTCCACAATATATTATTCTCTAATTTTTAAATTAAATTAAATTTAATTAATTATAGTAAGATTTATTTTTTTTATTTTTTTTTATTTTTTTTTCTTGACATTTTTGAATTCATCACAAATAAATACTCCGGTGTCCCAACACACCAATCTCATTTAATATGTTATATAAATCATCAAATATAATTTTTGATAATTTTAATTATGTCAAAAATAATTAACCAAAATAAAATTTTAAAAAACGTACCAGGTCGCTACAACATATGTTTTCTGATTTTAAACTAAAATCCCATAACTTTAACACCCGACATTGTTACGTGTCACGTAAATTCACAAAATATATATGCAATAAATTATTACAACCCTCAATTCAATCAATACTCATCGATTTCAACATATGGGTCTTTTAATTCCAAAACCCTCAAATTTCATGATTTAAGCTCAAATTCAAATCATTGCCTATCATTTTTCAAATCCAATTGTATCCAACGACAACGTAAAGATAGAATCATGTTAAGTTGTCCACAGATATAAGATTTAACCTTCATTGACATCAAATCCCAACTTAGGGCTTCAAAAACACTATTTTCACGCTTTTATGTTCATAAAATCGAAGATACAACATATATCATATAGATATTCAAGGATAGTCATAGATCCTACATTTAAGATGCTAGATCTACTAGAAAAAGCCCAAACAAGCTCTAAATGCGAGAGTCTCCAACCGAAAGGCGAGAATGAACTAGTCTTCATGTCTAGTTCGAGCCTCCAACGGGTAAACAATCAAGATGGACACAAGAGATTTCACCAAGAGAAGCCAAGAAGGTTCTAATAACCCTTCAAACCCAAACCCTAACTCTCACTTCTATTTTAGAGAGAGAGAGAAATGAAAGGAATGAGGAAAAAAAAGCCAAAAGGTGACTTTTAAATTCTACTCGCCGATTGTCCGCTCGAGCGGATCTTTCCAACGCTCGAGTAGTCCTCACTCCCAGAACTCTCTGCCATCTGTCTGCTAGAGCGGTCTACCCTCAATTCGAGCTGTAGCACTGGGTGGGAGCCCCGAACCAAAAATGCTAAAATTGAACCAAACATAAGTCAAACACCTTATAGCAACATTCTCATGCATTACCCCACATTTAACTATCGTTAGCAAACATATACAGGCTCAAGCTTTAATTCTTACGCATGATTTACACATTTAACCGTTCCCACTGAACGTAACATATTCGTTTTTATTAATACTAGAAAATAACAAGGGACCGGGTCCCTACAACCTCCCTCACTTAGTAGATTTCGTCCCTAAAATTACACATACATCAAAAACTAAACAACTCGCAATGATTTCTACAAACTTTCGACTCTCACTCCCACGTAGCTTCTTCAACGCCATGATGAAGCCATAACACCTTCACATACTGAATGGTTCTCCCTCGTAAGACTTATTTTTTAGCATCAAGGATTCTCACCGGTCTCTCCTCGTAGGTAACATCATCCTCTACTCTCAGCTCCGTTCAATCCAAAACATGAGATGTGTTCAGTTCATACTTACGTAACATAGATACATGAAAAATGTTGTGTACGGTGGCTAACTGTGGTGGCAAGGCTAGGCGATAGGCCGCCTCTCCAATCTTATCAAGGATCTCAAACGGCTTAATGAAATACGGCGATAACTTCCCACTCTTACCAAATCTCATTAAACCCTTTTATGGTGAAACATTCAAGAACACGTGGTCTCCCACCTCGAACGCTAATGGTTTCCTCCTCTTATCTGCATAACTCTTTTGACGGTTTTGGGCAGTCACTAAACGCTTACAGATCATAATGATCCTTTCTGTGGTTTTGCGTATAAGCTCGGGTCCTAATACGGCCGTCTCACTAACGTCAATTCAACAAACGGGTGACCTGTAAGGTCTACCATACAATGCCTCATAAGGCGCCATCTCAATGCTCGACTGATAATTATTGTTGTAGGTAAACTCTACCAACAACAAATGATCCTCCAATGACCCGCGATAGTTTAAAACATATGCTCGCAACATATCCTCGAGTATCTAAATGGTGTATTTCGACTGGCCATCTGTTTGGAGATGAAAAGCAGTACTAAAAAGTAGGTTCATCCCCATAGCTGTCTATAAACTTCGCAAAAAATGTAGCGTGAAACGGAGATCTCAGTCGAAAATGATGGAAACTAGCACTCTGTGGAGTCTAACAATCTCACTCACATAAAGCTTGCTGAAATTATCAACTGAATTCATCATGCGAATAGGTAGGAAATGTGATGACTTGGTCAATCTATCCACCACAACTCACACGACATCATATCCCCTCAGTGACCTCGGAGGGCCCAAAACGAAATCTATGGTGATGTTCTCCCACCTCTACTCTGATATTGGCAACGGTTGCAATTGTCTTGCTGATTTCTGATGCTCGACCTTCACATGCTGGCTAGTAAGGCAATGCGAGACAAAAAATGCAACGTCTTTCTTCGTACCCCTCCACCAAAACTACATACGTACGTCATGATACATCTTGGTGCCACCCAGAAGCATTGCTATGCGTGAGTGATGAAACTCACGAAGCATGTCTCCACGACACACTTCCAACACAAAGATTCTCCCCGCAAATCTCAAACTCTGAGCGGAGTGGATAACCCACTCCTTGGCATCCTTGGCACTCAAGACTCACTCCCAAAACATCAAACTATTTTCATCCGACCGTTGTGCCTCAACAACGCGGTGAACGAGGGTAGGTTGAGAAACCACTGTGAACAAGGTAACACACTCACTGGACTTTCCCAAATGAAGGTCATACTCTCTAACCTCCTCGAGCATACTCCACTCCCTAATGGCCACGCGAGCTAATGTGCCCAAAGACTTCTGACTAAAGACATCGGCCACCACATTGGCCTTGCCCGGATGAAACTGTAGATCGAAATCATAATCTCCCAAGAACTCCATCCATCTCCTCTGGTGCAAATTCAAACCCTTCTGCAAAAATAAGTACTTCAAACTCTTTAGGTCCGAGAACACTTCGAAGCATTCTTTATATAGGTAGTGTCCCTAGGTCTTTAGTGCAAGGACCACTACCGCGAGTTCCAGATTGTGTGCAGGGTAGTTCTTCTCATGAACCTTCAACTGCCTCGATCCATAGGCCACCACCTTGCTGAGTTGCATCAACACGCAACCCAAGCCCTTGTGCGATGCATGGTAATAAACGGCATAGCCAAGTCCTCTCCCTAGTACGATCAGAATGGGTGTGTGAGTCAACCTTGTCTTCAATGTTTGGAAGGCGAGCTCACAACTGTCATTCTACATGAACTTGATTCCCTTCCGTGTAAGGCATATCATAGGTGCTGCAAGCTTAGAGAAGTCTTTCACAAATCGATGGTAGTAACCTACTAACTTGAAGAAACTCTGAATCTCGAATGCATTTTTTGGTCTTGCCCATTCCATCACGGCTTCAATCTTGGACGAATTCACTACCACTCCATCCCCCGAAACTACATGTCCCAAAAATCTTACCTCCGGCAACTAAAGCTCACACTTGTCGTCATTGGTATATAATCGATGTTCCTGCAACAACTGTAATTTAATTTAAAGATGCTCCTCATGCTTCTCTTTCGATGATGAGTAAATCAAGATGTCATCTATGAACACCACCACGAATCGATCAAGGTAAGGGTTAAAGATACGGTTCATAAGGTCCATAAATGTCACCGATGCATTGGTCAAACCAAAAGACATGACTAGAAACTCAAAATGTCCATAATGGGTATGGAAGTCATCTTTAGAATGTCTTCTTCCTTGACCCGTAACTGGTGATATTCTGATCTCAAGTCAATTTTTGAGAAAAAACATGAACCTTTCAATTGGTTAAATAAGTCATTGATATGAGGCATAGAGTATTTGTTTTTAGCGATTATGTAGTTCAACTTACGATAATCTATACAAAGATGTAACGACCCATCCTTTTTCTTTGCAAACAATGCCGGAGCTCTCCAAGGAGGCACACTAGGCGGATGAACCCTTCGTACAACAACTCCTGGACCTGCACCTACAACTCCATCAACTCAGCCATTGTAAAATGATATGAAGGCGTAAAAATGGAGGTGGTCCTCTAAATGAAGTCTATGGAAAACTCAACTTTCTACCGTGGCCAAAACTAAAACTAGTCTCCTAGAAACACACCAGGAAACTCACAGACAATGGGAGAAAGCTCTCCTCGAGTAGAATCAATCTCACTCAGTAACAAGGCAGAGAAAAAGAGGTTAAAACCGTCACAGGTCCGCGATCTAAGAGATCTAAGTGCTTAACCGTTGTCCCGATCACCCACAAAATAAAAGGAATCTTCCTCTGGTGTGTAAACAAACACTCATTGCTGGTCACAATCAATAAAGGCACAAAAGGTGGTAAACCAATCCATCCCCGGGAAGACATTGAACGAGGTCATATTGAGCATGATGAAATCAAATGTTAAGCGGTGGTCGGCAATCTCCATCTCACAAGCTCTACAAACGTGTCTTAACGCAGTAGTCTCACCCATCAGTGTCTCTACACATAAGGCACTACCCAACATGTCTGCCTCTAACCCTAATGCATATTCAAATGCGAATAAAATGAAAGAATGTGATGCTTCAGTGCCAATAATACCACTAGCCTAAGAATGGTACACTAAGAAGGTAACTCAAATGATCGAAGGACTTGCTGCAGTGTCTGGCATGGTAGGTGCCACTGACGTACTGAGCTCCACGAGAGCATACACTCGCCCCTGGATTCCCTAATTTTTCCCCTATTGCCTCTGACCCCCAGCTACCTCACTGACTGAGCTGAGGTAGCTCCTCCTGCTGTCCTTATTAACTGCACCTTTGAATGCTACTGCAACTGGTCATAGCCTTGTTGCCCTTGCAATCCCTGTCCCTGATGTGCTCTAGGAGCACCCTAAACACTCCTTCCCTGAGGGTAATCGTATCGTTGGTGACCTATCTGGCCACACTAGAAACATGAAAATGGGGTCCTCCCATAAGTTTGACTCTGGTGTTGTGGCTGTTGTTGTCCTCTATGTGTACAGTCCCTAACACAGTGTCCTGGTTACTTACATGTGTAGCATACCATCTCCCAACATTCGAAACACCCAGATGAACCCATAGACGGTGCGGGTGCCGATCGTAGCTGAGGCTGAGATCCCATGGGATATAAACTTGATCCCCCTCAATTTTTGCCTTTTCACTTGGCACCCTTTAGACTAAGCACTGGTAGCTCCCTAATGCGACTTGCTTTCCCTAATCTTGTGGCTCTCTGCCATTGCATTCTCCACCCTGATAGTGGCCTCCACAAGCTCTTTATAAACCCAAAACCCAATGTTGTAATCCTATCCTTGATCGAGGTTCGAAGACCCCTTTTAAATTGCTTGGTGCGCAATTCTTTTGTTGATACCATCTCATGTGCAAACTGTGATAGATTCGCGAACTTGGCCTCATACTGGACCACGATAAGGTTCCCCTTAATAAAGGAGAGAAACTCCTCCCGATACGTGTCTCTAGATGAACTCAAAAAATACTTTTTCAAAAAGACCCTAGTAAAAGTGATCCATGTGCCACCCACGGTGGTCTTAGCAAACTTTCACCACTCTATCACATCCTTCTGGAGTTGGAACACCGCCAACCTAGCACGCAACTCATCCTCCCCGATCTCTAGGGTGTCTAAGATCGTCATGGTCATTTTCAACCACTCGATAACAACTTTGGGATTCGGCTCCCCAAAAATTGTTAGAGGATCCAACCGCCGAAATTCTCTCATTGCCACAGAGACCCTTAGCTCGGGAGCCCTTGTTGGAGCCCTAGTTACCTCGGCTATCGCTCTCATTGTAGAAAGCACCTTCTGAACAACATCAACAACGCCTACTTGTTCTTGCGGGGCATGAACATCCCCTTCTTCCAGAACCTGGGCATACACATGACCTCGGCCACGGCCGTGGCCCCTACCACGTCTTGGCAACATCACTCTAAGAATAAGAAAGAACATGGAGAGATATAAAAAATAAAGCTTACAACAACTCATCTCTCACAGATAACACCGCCCCTCAACAAGATACCACATAACACGTATCGTAGTGTCAATGCCCCTCACGCAACACAAAACAAGGAGAACTAATCGGAATGACATGTTAATCTGGCTAACTCATTTGGATTTTTGGTTAAAACGGACGTTGGCCAAATATTTTTCTAACTCAAACCCCAAACTGGTCGATCGGTCACCCAAGGGCAAGACACATCATCCTAAGAGTCCAACCTCTATACCTAAATACTACATAGTGTGCGAATGTCAAGTTATACTCAAGATATTTCATGCTAGCACACCAAGTCATGAATGTCACACATTAATACAAAATCTCACGCAATGGATTAACCACTCACACAGTTTCTAGGTATTCGAACCTAAAGCTCTGATACCAATCTGTAATGCCCCGATTTTAAAATAATAAAACCTGAGTAAAACTAAGAAATTATTTCAATAAATGAGACCATTTCTTTTTGTAAAGAACCTCAGAAAATAGTAAATTCATACCCCAAAAGATAACCTAGAAAACATTTAAGAAAAAAACTCTATTCTAAAATAATTTTCAATAAAAAGCCACCCAATGGAATCCGCTCAAACAAACTCCTCACCACTCGAGTAGTGGGGCACCGGAGAGTTCACTACCCAAAAGCTGTAAAATTCTTTAAGTGTTGAAAAAATCACAATTTTTTCTCATCCTTTGAGCATGGTTTTGGATAAGAAAATTCGAGATGTAAAATATACGTTTGACAGTAAACAACCACTTCTCAACCTAAGAACCCGAAACCAAACTTCAATATCAAGATACATTACTTAAAGATTAAAACTTTCAACCTATCAAACGAATAAAACGTCCTCACGTCCATACATAACATGAATATATGCCCTTAGGGGCTTACAATACGAGCGTTCTAACCCACAATACAATCACCCAAGTACTCCACAAGAAAATAAGAATTACATCTTTACAATTTTATTTTCCAAAAATATGCTATCCAAGAATGTGTAATCCTATCAGTTACTCAAAAAAATTCCAGTGACCATCATCTTACTTCACTTTTCTTCTTCCCGTTATCACTTGAAATGCTGTTAAATAACATGAGTCGAAACTCGCAGGATCAAGACTGACAATGAACGTATGCATGACATACGAAGATAGTTATGCGACATGCACACATAAGTTTATTCAAAACTAACATCATTTGCCCCAAATTAAATTCCCGCCACATAACCGAGTTTTTAACAAAAGGGTTATTGTTCAACACTCCATAGTTAAAGTTAAACTAAACATTATAACCAATCCTCTTATCATTTTCAACCAACTCAACATATTTTCATATCCCATCACTTTATCCATTCATCCAATTAAGGTTTTACCAACTTAATTTATTCATTAATTCAATCAAGTACCAAAGCCGGACAATGCCTATAGACTCAAGCATATTTATCGCCACCGGACTACGCGAAACCTAAGAAATAAATATTTATTCTATAGCTCAACACGGGAAGCACACATTTTTTATTTTTTTCAGAAACATTGATGGGTGGGCCGCTAAAGAGTATGCATTTACGGGAATTATCCCGAAAGAAGGCCTACCTTATATTGCACAAATTTTCGTTCTTTCACTGAGGAGTAACTCGTGCCTAAACTAAATCATTCAATTTCATCACACGATACTTCAATTATTCAATTGTTTCATTTTATTAAAAATCAAAATGAGTCCAACCGCTAACCCGGTTCCTTTTATCAAAATCCATATCCCTACGGTTCGAAACCCAACCACCACATGGATTTTTTGATTTTACACTAAAACCCCAACTTTAACACTCGACATTATCATGTCACGTAAATTCATGAATGTATATGCAATAGATTATTACAACCCTTAATTCAATGAATATTTACATTAATTTCAACATGTGGGTTTCTCAACCCCAAAATCCCCAAATTTCGTAGTTTAAGTTCAAATTCAAACCTTAATCCATCATTTTTCAAATTCAATCGTATCCAATGACAAAGTAAAGATAGAATCATGTTAAGTTGTTCATAGATCTAAGATTTAACCTTCATTGATATCAAACCCTAACCTAGGGCTTCGAAAACACTATTTTTATGCTTTTATGTTCATAAAATTGAAGATACAATGCATATTTTATAGATATTTAAGGATAGCCATAGATCTTACCCTTAGGATGCTAGACTCACAAGAAAAAGCCCAAATAAGCTCCAAGTACTAGAATCTCCAACCGAAAGACGAGAATGAAGCCTTCAATGTCTAGCTCGAGCCTCCAACGGGTAAACAACCAAGATGAACGTGAAAGATCTCACCAAGAGAAAACAAGAAGGCTCTAACAACCCTCCAAACCCAAACCTTAACTCTCATTTCTATTCTAGACAAAGAGAGAGAGAGAGAGAGAGAGAGAGAGAGAGAGAGAGAGAAATAAAAGGAATGAGGGAAAAAGAGCCAAAATGCTACTTTTAACGTCGGCTCGCTAATAGTTCGCTCAGGTGGATCCTCCCACCGTTCGAGTGGTCCCTAATCTCCAAACTCTCTGCCATCTGTCTACTCGAGTGCTCTACCCTCCGCTTGAGCAATTATACTGGGTAGGAACCCCAAACCAAAAATGCTAAAATTGAACCAAACATAAGCCAAACACCTCACAACAACGTTTTCATACATTATCTCATATTTAGCCATCGTTAGCAACCATATACAGACTCAAGTTTTAATTACTACGTGTGATCTATATATTTAATCATTCGCATTGAGCATAACATACTCGTTTTGATTAATATTAGAAAATAATAAGAGACCGAGTCCCTACATTTGAATATCTTTTAGGGTGCAGACTATTAAAAGCCCTTATATTTAATTACATGAAGAATTTTTAGATGAGATGTTGTAGGGCTAATTCTCGTTATCTGAGTACGTAAGTTTATAATAGAAACTTTTAAAAAAATAATAATAGTAATGATAATAAAATTAATTATAAACTAATAGTTTAAAAAATAAATCTAATAATAAAAAAGGTAAGAATTTTTAAAGAAATAAGTTAAGACAAAATGATCTATATAATTTAATACCGTTATTCACTTTTCTTTGGTATAGCTTTGAGTATTGCTTTCAACTCATAGAGATTTAAAGAAATTGACATTTTTAAAATAATTTATATTAAATATTGAGAAGAGAAAGCAATTGGCGGGAAACTTGAATATTTGGTAGTGTTTTGTAAATAACTAGTAATTATCTGTGTCTAAAGGCAATTTGAACATAATTTAATTATAAAATTAATTTAAATAAAAAATAATATTTTTAATCATCAAGGTAGGTATTCAAGATATTTTGATTAAGCACACTTAATTCAAACTAAAAGTAACGAAATTGGTGATTTGCATATATGTTAAAAATATAAATTTAATCAAAGATTAAAAAAATTGAATTTTAAATAAAAGAAAAAAAAATGTCGAATTTAAAATTAAAAGTGTGAAATAGTTTAAATTAGATAGAGAGAGAGAGGGAGAATAGTATAACGTATGTTATTTATTAACATCAACACCTTTGTAATTTGTATTATTGATGAGAGTATTTTCTAATATTAATTTTAGTTATAAGTAATAAGTTTATTCAAATAATTACAAATTTTACTATAATTTATAATTATTATTTTTATTTTAGTTATATATTATAATATTTACTAAATACTCAAATCTTCTGTTATAAATTATAATTTATAAATTATTAATTTTAATAATGCTAAACACGACCAATGACCTGGTAGAATTATAAATAGGAGAGATAAAAAAGTAAAAATTGAAAAGAGAAAAAGTATTCCCGTAAAAGCATTGTCATAAAGAAAGCAAATAAGAGTTGTGCTCCGTTAATAGGAACAGTAATGCTAAGAACTCAAAAATAAAATTCATAAAAATATTTAAAAAGTGATTTGAATGATTAAAATTTATTAAAGTGTGTTTTACATCTTATTAAATACGAATCTCAACTATTTAAATCACTTTTAAGTATTTTTTTAAATTTTATTTTTGGGTTCATGATATAACTGTAATAGGAATAGATAGAAATGCTTGACAATTCTGTTCATTGGGCAAACCCTTATTGGTTGAGGTACCAACTGTGTAGACAACGTGGTACCCATCTTTACCTAAAAACTTCTCCTGTCGTTAAACCCATTACGATGGGTCACAAAAGGCCACAGTCATATCTAGTATGATGTGTTTGGTTAGCAAAGAAAATCGCCATGAAAACAATAGTCGCAAGTTTCAGCAGTGGCGACGCGGTAGGTCGCATCAGTAAACCATTGAGGTAGGTTTGCGTTGATAGTAGCACCACCCTCATCCTCCGTTCCCGCACAAACCGATCCATTGCTTCTCCAACTTGACGCACCATTAGATCGCCGCTGCCGCCGCTAATCTTGTGCGACAAACACCTGGCAAGAACAACGGCATCCTCCAGTCCCGCCGACCCACCTTGCGACAGGAAGGGACCCGTGACGTGCATGGCGTCTCCGGCTACGATCACCGAACCTTTTCGAAACTTCTCCATCAGCAACTCCCACGGTGGCCGATAAATCACGTTTGCCAAAGATCATGACGACAGGTCACTGCATTCTATGATTTCCTGGATTTCAGTTGGGAAACCGTCTGTTGAGCGAAGGGTTGACTCTCTGATCAGCTCCGGATGTTGGGAAACCCTTTCATGATCTGCTAAAATATTTGGGGAGGGGGGGAAAGCAATTCTAAAGACCTGATGTATTTGATCGATGGATGGAAATAAGCTAAAACGTTCGAGCTAAAAATAGGGGGTCATGATCAGTGGGAGTTTTGGAGTCAAAATTAAATTGTTTAGAATAATATTAATGTGATACTTTGAATTTAAGATTATTTAGAATGACTTTTTGCTTGTTCATATTTTGTTAAAATGTCTCTCACCCTTTTACTTTTACGCTAGTTCGGTGCTTTTTAGCTTTTTAGTTTTTAGTTTTTAGTTTTTTAGTTTTTTTTTTTTTTTTGAGAAGAAAATTTTTTTTTATTGAGGGAATTATTTTTATTTATAAATAATTTTTTATTCTCTTCTCACTCTTGCAACACATTCTATTACTGCCACATTTAGTTATAATCAGAGGCCAACAACTTTGTCCATTGTTCATAGCCATCATTTATCACCACCATTGTTGACCCCATTCCTTATCGTGTTTAATGAATTTTTCTCTGCATTCGCCATTTTTGGCTGCCAATTACCACCATGGTTAAGCCCTCCGCAAGCCTTTGCTTGTTCCTCTTGACTCCCACTCAGTTTTATTAAAATAAAGTTTTGCAAAAATATTTATTCTTGAAAATTGTAGATAGCCCTAAGTGTGGTTATAGATTGTTGGGAAATGCGGATAAACACAAATCCCAAGCTACTCAAAGAATAAATGACACCACGATAAGTGAAAGAAGGGTATATCAAGGGATGATGGGATATCCAAACCTATACTTTGACTTGGGGAACCTAAACAACGGAACCGAGTGGCTCGAACCATCTATGACTCGGATAATATTCTGAATTATCCCTAGTGCACTAGAAAAGCAATCACGAGGTTTCGAGTGAGCTTTGTTATGACATTCAAGTTGCTCAACACGGAAGAAGACCAAGTCACTCGGGCTCGAGCTACTCGACCTTGAGCCACTCGAGTGACTACATCTATATCAGTGGATAAAAAGACAACAAACTCAAACTTGATATATTCGAATTATTGAAACTTCAAACCCCTCAAAGCCATGCATTCAAAAAATAATTATGTTACACAGCTTCCGAGACATTCGAGCAACAGGATTCATCAACACGGTATGAGGTGTTCGACCCACTCGAGCCATAGGGGCCTGAGCCACTAGGGTCACCAGTAGCTTGGATGCTTGTGGTATCATTATTTATTATACTAAGACATATAATATCCCATAGCATAGAATATGAAGCGTAGCCCCGACTACTGAATAAGATATTCCATAGGACAGACAATGATAGTAGCCCTAACTACTTGATGATATTACCATGGCATAGACAATGAAGACAGCACAGACTATGAGTGTAGCTCGGACTACCTAATCATAGCACAGGTTATGTGGTTTAGCACAGACTAAATAGCTAAGATATATTAATAGCACAGACTATATGATTATAGATTTCTCTGAAAATCGAAAGACTGTTCTAGAGACAATGAAGACAATAGAAGTATAATCTTGCACGGAACGTTAGGAGACATGTGATTTGGTGGTTAAAAAAAGAACTCATCATGCCATGGGACTCACCTACTCGAGTCAATCGAATGACCACTGCATCACTCGACCCGAATGGGTCTCGCACTTAACCCAAACGGATTAGGTACACCTGGGATACTCGTTCGCCGACCAGATTGAGTTAGGGTAGAACACTAGCTGCTTGATTTTCAAGATAGAATCCTTTGATTCCTCAAGATCACCTTTTATTATCTGATTAGATCTTCTAAGGAGTCCTATTCTAATCCTAACAAACTCCTCTGATGGTTATAAATAGCAGGGATAACTGTTCTTTCAAAGAGAATTAGATTTGAAATCTCAATACAGACTGTTCATACTGCCAATACTCCAAACTCAATCAGTTTTGTCCTTCATCCATCCTCATCTCCCCCCGTTTTGTGTTTCTAACTACTTTGCAAGCTTTTCCTCTGCATAATTATTTATTATTTATTTATTCCAAAAGAACCCTACATTATTTGTCGACTCCATTAGAGAGATGAATTTGTGAATGATCAGTACTCAGAGTGGACTACACACAACACCAAAACCAAGCATGTTAGAAGGTCATTCCAATAGTAGCGAGCACGACGGTGCACCTGAGGTAGAACAGCAGGCAAATCCTAACAACAACCGTGATGATCTGTTCTTAGACACACTGCAGGCTATCCAAGATGGCCAGACCAGCATTCTAAACGTGATTGTAGGCTTGACCAATTCGCTCTTAGTTGCAGTGACAAATGCCAACCGAGCAAAAGCTCCAGTTAAGAGGCTACTAGTCGAGAAGGTACCAATAGATCCGTAAGTGACCCCAATGGGTCAATAGTAGCCGATAAAACAACCCCAACCCCAGGCGCAGGTAACTCTGATCACCGTGTAGGGATCCCTCAACCCAGATCCTACCTTACTAGGATCATAAGCTCAATTTACTATAATTGCAGATGTTCAAGCAATGTTCCAGCAGGAAAGAAAAAAGAGGCAATTTCCATCCTTTCCAGATCCGAATATCTAACCTCTTTATCTGTTGTAACTGTTGAGGGTGCCTTATCCCGAAGGATATACGGCCCCAAAGTTTATCAAGTTCGACGGAAGGAAGGGGAACACCAGATAGCATTTGGTAAGATTCGATGAGACACTGGGAGCCTATAGAGGAGATCATACACTACGTCTGTGAGAGTTTTCCAAGTCTTTGACACATAGAGCTTACAGTTGGTACGTCATTCTTGCACTTGGCTCAATCTGTTAGGAATGTATACTGAAAACCATACTTTTTAGGTATTTTATTCTTAATTCCTGGCATATTAATGAGAAATATTTGAGATATTTTTGCATTCGTGATTTCATATTTATATTTGTGATGAATGAATGC
>JAOTRH010080900.1:0-17197 GCA_034768845.1 Heliamphora exappendiculata
TTATAATTTTCTTTATAAATAGTAAAAACCCTATCATTCTTTTCATTTCTTTTGCTTTCTTCTCTTTTCTTTCCTTTTCCTTTTATTTTCACGAAATGTAAATAGTTAGGTTCTTTTTTTTAGGATTTTATCCCTTTATTTGTTTTGATCTAAAGTGCTATGTACATATTCTATATATTTTTCATATTTAATTTTGAATGTTCTCTCTTTGTCTTCATTTTCTTTGTTTGCATACATTTGAAAATTTTTATAAAGAACTAGTGATGATTAGTAGATGCCAACCTTATAGTTGGGAGAATGGGGTGCCTAACACCTTTCTCGATTCGTACCTTAACCCTCGAACTCTTTTTCTCTAGTTAAACGTTTTAAAGATCAATAGCCATTTTTATTTTTCTTAGTTTTTCTCAAAAACTAAGTGGCGACTCCATTTTCAACAAAAAAAGTTTTTCAAAATTTAGTTTTCAAGGTATTAAAATATTTTCTAAACATCTTTTGAATCCCATATTTTTGAACATTTTTCAAAATCCCAAAATTTCGGCGCCACAGTATTTTCTGGCGACTTCGCTGGGGACTGGTTTATAAAATCAAATAAGAGGGCTAAACTTAAAAACATCATTTGTTCTTAATAAGAATTTTTCATTTTCATTTTCACATGCATATGCATTGTTCTTCAAAACTCCCCTGCCTGGTCGACCTGATGCCCTAAATATTCATCTATTTCGGGAATTATTGGGAAGACTGGCAACTCTTACTGACTGTACGCTATCATAGGTGCAGTAAAAGAGTTTGAACGTGCTATTTGACCATGTCCTGCACCACTCCAGGCATAAGAGGTATATATCGGCTCTATTCAGAAGGTACCTTGTTCGATTGACCAAAATAGGCCTTTTGCATATAATAGCCTAGAAACCCCCATTAGGTACTGCTAACCCTAGTAGAATTATGTGTTTTCGTAATTGTATGTTTTGATTGCGTATTGTTAGGATTGTTTGTTCGGGCTTAAGCTAGTTCCTCTTCCGGATTTGGCCTAAGTTTTCTCTCATCCTTTGTTTAGGTTAGCTTTTCCTTTGGGTTCTTACCCAGGTTTCGTTCTTCACTATGTTTGTTTTTTATACCACAGTTTTCTTCTCGGGGTCATGCCCATGTTTTGTTTTGAAACCTTTAGGGTAGTTTTTCTCTCTTTTGGGTACTTCTCGGGCTGTTAGTTTCGTACCCCCACCTTTGTTTAGGCTCGTTTTCTTCAGATCCTTGTTATACCCACATGAGCTAGTTTTTTACCGTTATGCTGCCCATTTTTTCTTAGAATTCTAAATCAAACCAGTCCTCCTAGCCTAGTTCTATTTTCTTTCTAGAGTACTGCCCATTTCTTCACCCGAGTTTAGTCAAACATGTTCAGTTGTTATGTTGCCAATATGAGCCCGGTAGGGGCATTGTTATAGCTTCCATGATTATCTGCTTGTGGTTTGCTATTTTGGATATTTGGGATATTTGCTATCTGTCATCGAAGTTCTTAACTAGGAAATATTTGATACTGGTTATTTTGCTTTTGGGATCTAGGTTTTCTTCGGGTCTAGATCATTGAGCCGATAAGAGCACAGTCGACACGTGTCTGGCAAGATTAGTGACGGGCAGACTCTATAGGGTATTTTAACAGCCAACTGAGCCAGCTGAAATGGCAAAGAATGTGGTGAACTTGACAGCTATGATGAGAGCTATTACTGAGATACAAAGAGCTATGGAGCAACAGACCCAAGCTTAAAACCAATGTGAGGCGCAGATCTGGGCGATTCAGGCTCGTATGCCTGTTGTGAATGGATAGCCGAATGACACAAGTGAGAATGGCAAAGACTTTTGGGATGATAACTAAGGACTTGAGGTACCGTAAGTTGCTGTGCCACCTCAGGTTCCCCGCCCGGTGGTGGTAGAAGAAGAAAATACCGCCCAGTCTAGGGAGTCCGCACTAGCAGAAAAGATCGATCAAATGGAGAAGGTGTTGAGAAAGGCTAAAGGAGTAGAATAGTACTTGTTGGATGTAGGCAGTTTGTGCTTATTCCCTGATGAAAAATTGCCTAAAATTTTCAAAATGCAAGAGATGGTGAAATTTGATAGTACTAGTGACCCTCGAATTCATCTGAGGATGTACGTTAGAACTCTCTCCCCCATGAGAATTGATGATCAGCTCAAAGCCCAACTTTTCCATCGATCACTCTTTGGGGCTGCACAAAGGTGATTTCTTTCTTTGGCAGTGGCCAAAACTAGAACTTGTGAGGATATAGCCATGGCTTTTGTCAGTCAGTACAGCTACAATATCTAATCGAATGTCACCACCAGAGAGCTCGAAACCACTCAGCAGGAGAGTCAGGAGTCTTTTATTAATTTCTTGACTCGGTGGAGGGGTAAAGCCGCTAAGATAACAAACCAACCAACCAACTGAGAAGGAACAAGTGAAGATCGTGGTTAAGAATCTGCAGTCTCCACTAAAATGGTATCTTATTACTTAGCCACTTTTTACCTTTGAACAGTTGTTTAACGCTGGAGTACATATTGAAGACGCCATTCAGTCTGGGGATATCGAGAAAGCCGAACCTAGCTAGAAACCAAGGAGGACATTCCCAACAAGCAACCAAAACCAAACTGCCACCACCAACCTCGTGTCTCGCTCGAACGAGGTAAACTTACTGAACCCATCTTCATTCGCCCAACAAACCAACCATACCCAACAGTCGGACAATGGCCAGTAGCAACAGAAGCTAAGGAGGGTGTTCACTCCCCTCAACACTCCATTATCCACCGCCCTGAGTCAACTCGTCGAGAAAGGGCTTATCAAGCCATTGAACCCCATGCTCGTACCTGATCCCCTACCACCAAGGTTTAATGTTTCTCAATACTGCGCCTTCCACCAAGGTCACGGACACCTAACTGATAAGTGCTTAAGGCTCTGACATGAGATTCAGAACCTCATCGACAACAAGGTGATCCCGCTACTATCTGCCACCCTAAAGCCGAATATCACGACTAACTCATCGCCAAATCATGCCAGGCAAGATGGGGTAAATTATGTCTCTAGGGGAACCACAGGACCAGAGTTGTTATATCTGTCAAACATACCTACCATGTTCTCATGTTTTAGCTACTAAAAATTAGGCAGTTTGTTCATTAATTTGACTAAAAATGGCTGGGTTGTCATAGAGGAGTGGAATAATAATGATTGGAAAGGATATCAGGTAGCAATTCAAGAGGAGGAGCATAACGAGGATGACGACTGGCCATTGGACTATCCAGCCAGGCCCTATGGGTTCGGTCACGTGCTTAATGGCATCACTCTCCCCCAACTTTTTGAGGAGGAGATATATGTTGATGAGTTGCAGTCCTATTGGTTGGTAAGGGTCGTGCCGAAATCGGATGAAACAGAGTGGATCAATTTTTGGGCCACTCGGGAATAGTAGGTGGACTTTATCAAAGAGGACATATGGAAAGAAATTGATAATACATGGACCATCGAAGATTATGAGGAGAGAAGAGGAAGAATAGCAATCGACGATTTAGGCAATTTGTAGGCATTCGAAAGCCATCCGCTTATGAACAAGGTACGATAGACCAACGACATAATAATGGGATTATGGGATCCCGAGGAGGGGATAGAATATTTAACTATAAGTGAGTGGTATTTCAAGCCAGCCTAGTTAGAAAAGGGGCAACCAAGTGGAAAATGGAAGGAAAAAGAACATGAAGAAGAGAATGATGCAGTGCTGAAGCAGTTAAGAAGACGCAAGCTAGCATCAGCATTTTGGGGCCACTGATGGCCTCGCATAAGCATAGGCAAGCTGTGCTAAAGGTCCTAAATAAAGCCAGCATTCCGATATAGGCCACCACGGAGCAACTGATTAGACTTATTTTGCTGGCGGTAGAACCAAAAATCATTTCTTTTTCCTATAAAGATCTGCTAGCAAAGGGAAGGAATCACAACAAACCACTGCATATTACTATTAAGTGCCTGGAAAAATGGGTTCATGTGACTCTTATCGATAACAGGTTTGCATTAAATGTATGTCCGCTCATAATAGCACTCTGTTTGGGACTAAAGATGGAGCACTTCATACTGAGCAATCAAAGAGTCCAGGCATATGACAAAGTGAGGAGGGACGTACTGGGACTTGTATCGTTTGCAATATCAGTAGGGCCCTTGGAAATATCGGTCGAGTTCCATGTACTACATGTACCAGCGTCTTTCAACTTGTTATTGGGTAAACCCTGGTTGTATGACCCAAGTGTTCAGGCTATACCATCGACTCTCCATAAAAAACTGAAGCAGATAAGAAATAGGACAATTCTAACTATTCACATAGAAGACAACATTCATCCCCTAAGAGGAGTAGAGGGCTCAACTATGTTGGAAATTTAGCATAGTGAAGATGATGTATCACTCAGTGGTTTCTGATTTGATGGAGCACAGGCTGTCCAAATGCTAATGAATGGGAGGAAAGGTACATCAACCCAAGGGCAATCACAATGATGACACAAATGTCCTACTTTATGGGCATAGGATTAGGGCGTAAATAGCAAGGAATCCCCAAACCTGTTCAAGTATTACCAGCTTCTTGCCATTTTGGTCTTAGGTACGAGCCAACGGAAGAAGATTTGGAAGGGCCTAAAAAGAGACGAAAGGCTAAATATTTTGGAACGCTCAATGGGTACTTTGTCAAGGAAGGGGAAGATTTCAAGTATTGTGGCTTTCCAGAACCATGGATCGACGAAGAAATCAATCAAAGGCTACCAGGGTTAGAGATCTTTTTCGACCATCAGTTGTGTGATACAGAAGGGAAAGAGGCAGCTAAAGGGGAAAAGGAAGAAAAGAAGGTCCAAGAGGAAGATTGGGCTGACAAGCTTGATGGTACCAACATGGGAGTGCTGTTTAATGAGAAGATAGCTCAATTGCATGTAACTAAACAAGACAATTTCATGATGGGCTTCAACACACCAACAGACTGCACCAAGCTCATCGTCAATGCGGCTGCAAAGGAAGTGAAGAACTGGACCATCGAGTTTTGTAATATACATGTTGTCTATCATGAGTCCAAGTTTGAGTCGGAGTCTATAGTTGAGGGCACGTTTATTGATGCTCCTCTCTCTGCTTTTACTGTCGAGTTTGTAATTCCCTTTGCTTTTAATAAAATGAAAAAAAAATTCGGTTACTCTACTTTGTTTGATTTATTTCATACGCTTTCCGATGATTTTGAATTCGACGAGGATATCCCCAAAGAAATAAAACTATTAATAAAAAGAGAAGAAAAAATGTGCGCCCAACCAATAATTGAAAAAATTTTGTTCATAAATCTGGGTAATGAAACTAACCCACAAAATGTACAAATCGGTTCTTCTTTATCCGTAGTTGAACAAAAACAATTAATAACTTTATTAAAAGAATTCAAGGATGTATTTGCATTTTCTTACGAAGATATGCCTAGAAATGATCCCGACATTGTCCGGTACCATAGCCCCTTATTCCCTGACGCCAAATCGGTCAAACAAAAATTAAGACGGATCCGGCCAGAATGGGCTCTGAAGATTAAAGAAGAAGTCGCCAAACAAATCAACGCTGGATTTCTAATGGTGACTGAGTACCCGAAGTGGGTAGCCAACATCGTGTCGATTTTAAAGAAGGACGGCCGTATTCAAGTTTGTGTAGATTTTTTGGATCTCAACATAGCTAGCCCAAAAGATGATTTTCTACTACCACACATTAACGTCTTGGTAGATAGTATAACTGGGCATGCCTTGTTATCATTCATGGATGGCTTCTCCAGGTATAACTAGATTCTGATGGATCCTAAGGACAGAGAAAAGACGACGTTCACCATGCCTTGGGGCACCTATTGCTATCGTGTGATGATGTTCGATTTGAAGAATGCGAGAGCAACCTATCAGAGGGCTGCCACCACTTTACTGCATGACATGATACATAAGAAGGTCGAGGTGTACATAGATGATATGATAGTCAAGTCCAAGGATTGAGATGACCACATTATAGCATTGCAAAAATTCTTCAAAAGGATTCAGAAGTACAAGATACGACTCAACCCACAAAAGTGTGCATTTGGGGTTACTATCAGAAAGATGCTTGGATTTATGAACACTCAACGAGGCATTGAAGTGGACCCTTCAAAGATCAAAGAAATTTTGAAAATGCCTCCTCCAAGGACCAAAAGAGAAGTCAAGGGCTCTCTGGGTAAGGTACAATTCATCAGTAGGTTCATCATAAAATTGACAACTACTTGTGAGCTGCTCTTCCGCCTGTTGAAGAAAGGAATTAAATTCAAATGGGATCAAAAGTTCCAAGATGCCTTTGATGTCGTACGATGATACTTGCAAAATCCACCTATTCTAGCTCCTCCCGAACCTAATAAGTCACTAATTCTCTATTTGTCACTGACTGATTCAGCTATGGGATGTATGTTGGCATAAGAAGTTGAAACTGGAATTAAAAAGGTTGTCTACTACTTAAGCAAGAAGATGACAGGATCAGAGATACGATACACACCACTAGAAAAGACATGTTGGGCTTTGGTCTGGGATTCCCAAAAATTGAGGCATTACATGTTGTCTTTCACAGTGAATATCATCTCCCAGATGGATCCGTTGAAGTACCTGTTTAAAAAATCAGCATTGACTGGAAGGTTGGCTCGATGGTTGCTACTATTATCTAAATTTGATCTTCAATATGTCACCCAAAAGTCAGTCAAGGGGAGGGCAGTGACAGAATTCCTGGCTGGTTAACTAGTTGAAGGAGGTGAAGACATAGAGTTCTAGTTTCCTGACGAACGACTGATGAAAGTTGGGGATGACAAGTGGACTCTATATTTTGATGGCGCATCGAATCAATATGGCTATGGAATAGGAGTCCTTGTCACTCCAGACAAATCCCACATTCCTTTGTCTCTAAAGCTCAATTTTGAAGTTACCAACAATCAGGCTGAATATGAAGCATTTTTAGCTAGATTAGAGGCAGCCTTGGAATTAGGGATAAGAAAGCTGGAAGTCATTGGAGATTCAGCAGTGGTAGTTTGACAAGCGAGAGGAGAATGGAAGGTCAGGGACCTAACCTTGATTCTCTATCATCAAGAGCTAAAGAAACTGATACTGTGTTTCGAATTAGTGATCTTTACCCATGTGCTAAGACTACAGAACAAGTTCACCAATGGACTGGCCACTAGCATATATGATTGACATACCATTCGGAGTCAAAATGAGGCCTCTGATAATTGAACAGAAGAGAAAGCCAACATACGAAACGACGGCCGCAATTGACGAAAGCACTGGCGACCTTCCATGGTACTTTGATATTCAGAACTTCGTGAAAAAAGAGAATATCCCAAGCTTGCCAGCAAAAGGGATAAAAGGATAATACGACGATTATCTGCACAGTTTTTCATTTACAGTGGAAGACTATACAAACGAGGGCATTCTGGCGTCAATAAATTGTGCGTCAACAATGAAGAGGGTCAAGAACTGATGAAAGAAATACACGTGGAAGTCTATGGGCCACACATGAGTGAGAACATGTTAGCGAAGAAAATCCTGCGACAAGGATACTTCTGGATGACGATGGAGACAGACTACATACAGTTTGTGCAGAGGTGCCACAAATGTCAGATTCACGCAAATCTCATGCAAGCTCCCCCATCTCAATTGTATAACCTGATGTCACCATGGCCTTTCTCAGTATGGGGCATTGATGTGATTGGCAAGGTAATACCGAAGGCGTCAAATGGGCACGAGTTCATCTTAGTGGCCATTGACTACTTTACCAAGTGGGTGGAAGCAGCCTCCTACTCGGTATTGAAAGCCTCTCGTGTTGCTAAGTTCATCAAGCAAACATCATTTGTCGGTACGGGGTCCCCCATGAGGTCATCTTAGATAATGGATCGCATTTTCAAGGAGAGGTCTTGGATCTTTTCGAAGAATACTGGATAGTGGCCCACAAGTCCTCACCACATCGGCCGCAGACAAATGGAGCGATTGAGGAAGCAAACAAGAACATCAAGAAAATCCTACAAAAGACGATCAACTCACATAAAGATTGGCCGAAGCATCTACCATTTTCACTTTGGGGATACAAGACATCGATCAGAATTGCAACTGGAACTACGCCATACTCTTTAGTGTATGTGATGGAAGCGGTGTTTCCCACTGAGGTAGAAATCTCTCTTCACTAAGAGTAGTGGCCGAGGCTAGTATTTTAGAAGTAGAATGGAAGAGGAACTGGATGGAAGAGTTTCTCTTATTTGATGAAAGAAGACAGGAGGCTCTATTTCATGTACAAGGTTATCAAAGGAGGATAGCTCGAGCATTCAATAAGAAGGTCAAGACCCAGGATCTCAGAGAAAGAGATCTGGTTCTTAAGAAAATCAGAGCTCCTATCTTTGACCCGAGGGTCAAGTTCAAGCCAAACTGGTCCAGACCATTTCTCATCAAGACCATCATGACCGGTGGCGCAGTTATCATTATAGATTTGGATGGTAATGTGTTTTCTACTCCAGTTAACCTCGATCAACTCAAAAATTACTATCCTTAGGGTAAAAGTAAAGATAAAATAAAAGCTCATTGAGTTAAAAACTAAAAAGGCAACTTAGGAAAAAGTTAGAGCAGCTCGCAAGGCCGAAAACCCAAAAGGGCGACCTTGGAAAAAGTTAGGGCATCACAAAAAGGAGAGTGTCAATACCCGAGTGAAAACCAACCCCGAACTACGTTATGGCCTAATTTCATCTTTTTGGGATACATAGGCAGCTTCTTTTGAGAAGTCTGGCCACATTCTATGTTCTAAACCATTTTGAATCCGAGTAAGGCTAATGCAAATTTATCTTTGAATTTTGATAATAAATTCATTCAAACTTTGGATAAATTTAAACCGTTTTAAACATAAAGTGGGAGTTTTTCATTATTTTAATTAGAGCTACAAAGTTTTTAAAGGGAGGGCACGCAAGTCCCAAACTCTATAAACAAAAGAGGAAAGCTATGAAATCTTTAAGACAAAGTAGGAGGCCTCAAATCATTCTCCTTTTTGCTGCTTGTTTTCCTTCTTCTTTACCTTTTTTCTCCCTATCCTGCATCAGCCAATCTTGTACTCAGCAGAAAGCTCAGGACATTACAGCTCCTGTATTTTCATACGTGAACGAGAGGGCCAAGCATCCTTATACAATGTTAGAAATGGTGCCCGCAGCACAGATGAGAATAGACAACCTCAAATACTGGGAAAGATGATCTGACTGTGACTGAACTACCCGATGGGGGTAATAGAAAATAGTCTAACGCAAACCAATCAACAGAACACCAGGGTGATCCATGGTAGTCAGAGTCATGGTAAGGATCCGCCACCAGGGGTACTGCCAAGTAATATCTGGGTTAGTTAGGGATGAGAGATACTATTTCCAGGATACCTCGGCACTACATATCTAATAACAGGGGCGGTAAAGAAAAGCTGCAGCACTGTGTTTATTGGTGGGTGGTTTTTGTACAAGACTAACCTTCTCTATCAACCAGATCTATAGCAAAAAGTTAGATCAATGAGAGTAGAGATTTCCAGAATGACACAAGTCTGATAAAGAGAAAGGTTTGAATTTACCTGAAGGAGCAAGGGGCTGCCAGCAAAAGTAGTGGTCTCACCACGATGAACAGCATCTAGGCTGAGCGGCATCTCAGTTAGGACAAGTGGTACAAAGTTCTTTTCTATCCACATCTGACCATCAATGTCAACCAATACACAAGTAACTCGCCCGTTAGATGGAATAAGAAGATATTGGGCAAGAAGACAGAAACAAAGAGCATAACCTCGTCATAGCTGAAAGTCAAGGTCACTAAGGTCACCGGTAGGACAGAATCTGTCAATGATCAAGGGTATGTCAAGATAGTCATCCTGTGTCAGAAGAGAGGCCTCCATCCTAAATAGACCACAAAGCTATATCACCTGATGACGGGTTGAGAAGAAGAAAGTGGGAACCACGACGGAGCTTCGAGCGGCCAAATCCAAAATGGCAGCAAACTCCTCCACAGTGGGGCATAGCTCTTCAAGGCCGAATCGAAAGACGTGGGATTGCGGGTCCCATAGTTGAGCAACTGCTTTCAGCAAAGGCCCATTAATCTTTAGGACCATGAGAGGAAATAAGGAGTTAATATCAAAAGGGGCAAATTTTAAACGTTCGACATGAGAGAATGCCTCAATCCATGAAGAAAGGGGATTAGCCATCTAGGTCAGAAAAATAAAAAATGGGGCGTCTAAGGCTGTATTTATAAGGTAGAAAAGGGAAAAAAATCAAAATTTTGACAAAAAGTACGTTCCATGTGGCGACCGCCACCTTAGAGTTGGCGATCGCCAACTCTAAAAAGCATCGTACAGTGACATCAGCCCTTTGACCAGGCACCCAACAGGTCATAAATGGAAACCGCTATGTCAGTCTCCTTGGAAGTGGCGATCGCCATGTCATGTTATGGTGACCGCCATGTTTGAACATGGCCGGTGTGTGTCAGTTTGCAGTTTGTGTGATCTGTATAAATTGTGGCATCTTAATTATGCATCCAAGATAGTTTGAGCAGCAAATAAAGGAAAATCATGCAACAGATAAACATGTAAAGTAATAAATAACGTGAAGGCCCAAAATGCATCAAAAGTGATAGAATGTATCAAAATATAACCAGGACACCCAGGCTTAATAAAATAGTAAACTGGGGCACGCAGGCCCGTGGATTAAGTAAATGTATCAAATCGGGGTACACAGGCCCATAAAGAGTAAATGTATCTAAGTAAAAGCGAAAAAGTAACTGCGGAGGGGGGCTCTCTCTCTCAGGAACGTCTCTGGCGGACCCGACAGGAAGAAAGACTGGCATCATCCGAGCTATCATCCTCAAAGAGCTGATCAAATTCATCGCCGTCATCACTACCGAAAGAGGAGGACATGACTCTGGATCGGCTCGGAGTGGTCGAAATGGATCCTCTAGAACGAGCCCTGGCAGAAGCGGCACGGGACCCATGGCCTTGAGCCGAAGCAGCAGTAAGAGCCGAGGACGGAGCAGCAGCAACCACAGGTGGCTATTAAAAGAGACAGAAAGTAAGAAAATGATATGGGACAGAACTTAGACCAAAGAAAAAGGCATCCATCGGTAAAGGGATGAAAGGAACCCCAGCTGCACGCAGAGCAGCATCTTGCTGGCAGATCAGAGTCTGCATACCACTCACTACCAGCATGAGATGATCCAACCAAGCATAATCCTCATGTCAAAAGGATTAAAGAACTAAGAAGAAAGGACAATGGTGAGGAAAGGAATGAACCTGAGCATATACTAGTCGAAACTTTGAAACTAGGGAAACCGTAATGGGGATATCGAAAGGATACCCAACAACGATGGTCGGCACAGACCAGGGTATCTCGGTAGCTCCAACTCTAGCTTCCCCAGCAGCAGCAGCAGCTCCCGCTCCAGCATCAACAGCTGAACCAATACCAGCTCCCTCAACCTCTAGCACCCGTCTCCTCTTCCCACCACCTAGGGCAATCGAGCCAAGTCCTAGTGGTTCCAACAAATGGACCCAAACCCAGGCAGTGTAATCTCTCTCTGCCACTAGCAGCTCAGTAGCAGGAGTCCCCACCAGCTCTAAAAGAAGATCGACCCGGCTCAGATGATCAGTCCGGCGCATACAGGATGGAGGGACCACTGGCATCCGAAAGTGATCCAAGCTTAGTAACTGGCGAATCACTCATTCTCCTAGATAGTACTCCCGTTCAAATGGACCCTTCAGCAAGATCTGTCTCAAAGCAATCTCTCGATTGTGCATCAGGTTTGCGCCAACTCGATCCTCTACTCCCTGCTAGACATCTCAGTAAACCTATAGAGTATAGTGAACAGAACAGTGTATAGTAATCAGTGAACAGAATACAGTAATTAGTATGTAGAATAAGGAACAATACGGTACAGTGTAGTGCAGTGTAGTGAGCAAAATAATACAAAATACGATGTACAATACAGAGAGCAGTAAAAATGAAACCTAGTTAGGGGTCAGTCGGTCGAGTGAAACTCGAAAGCGATCAATGCCCTTTCCCCCAGCCTTCTTTCCCTTCATCCCTCAGGACCATCGAGCTGCACGGGGAATGACTGGAGGGTCTGCCGCCGAGTTTGCCAAGACATGAAGCCCAAGGAACTCATTGGTCCATAGCTGCAAAGAAAAGATGTCAGTAAGAAGATAATGGATAACAGATAACAGAAATGAATAGAAGACTAAAGAAACTAAACCATATCTCCCAGACCCTTCAGTATCCCCCGATGCTAAGCTCCTGGAGGAACCTAGTAAGAGTCCCTCATGAAGCTGTAGAGGGTGGAGAGGGCAACTCCTCACCAGTCATATGAAGTGACTTGATTAAAACGAGCCAGGCCAATGATGTAATTTAAATGAACGGTGTTCTCCTTAGTTAAAAATGAGGTATCAAACATATACATTAGAAAGCCCCGAGCAACCCACTCGTAGTGGCGGGGATTCGTACAGTGGAAGTGTGTGAAATGCTCGAAAAACTAGGTGTATCGCACCCAGTCCCTGTCCATCTGTGCTGGAATGGCCCCAAGAAAGTACATCAATGAGTTAGCAGAGAGGGCAATGGTCGGATTAAATGGGATAGGGGCTCGTCCAACCTGAATGCCGGTAATCATGGAGAAATCCAGAGGCATTAGAGTGGTCTCAAAGGTAGTGAAATGAAAGGTGTTGGTGGTGTCCCACCACCTCTCTGCCAAAGCCATCAACCATACCCGGTCGTTGCTCATCCTACCCAACAAGGGTATGAAATGAGCAAAACTAGAGGCATCGATGTAAGCCCGGTTGGGAGCAGGGAGAGCATCATATCACTCTAACATCTCTCCAGAGGCAGAACCTCCGAAGCCACGGACATAGTGAACAGCCTGAAAAGAGCAAACAAATAGAGAATATATAAAGAGCAGATTCTACACATGAAATACGCAGCAAATAAAGCAATAAACAAAACCCTAGGTTCGTGTGTAAGTCACAACCCTTCGGTTCTTTCAATCCCTAGAAAATTAGGCACCCTAACCCTAGGTTCGTGTGTAAGTGACGACCCATCGGTTCTTTCAAGCTCTAGAAAACTAGATACCTTAACCCTAGGTTTGTGTGTAGGTGATGTCCCTTCGGTTCTTTTAAAGCCCTAGAAAACTAGGCATCCTAACCCTAGGTTCCTATGTAAGTGACGACTCTTCGGTTCTTTCAAGCCCTAGAAAACTAGGCACCCTAACCGTAGGTTCGTGTGTAAGTGACGACCATTCGGTTCTTTAAAGCTCTCGAAAACTAGGCACCCTAACCGTAGGTTCGTGTGTAAGTGACGACCCTTCGATTCTTTCAAGCCCTAGAAAACTAGGCACCCTAACCCTAGGTTCATGTGTAAGTGATGACCCTTCAGTTCTTTCAAGCCCTAGAAAACTAGGCACCTTAACCCTAGGTTCGTGTGTAAGTCACAACCCCTTCGGTTCTTTCAATCCCTAGAAAACTAGGCACCATAACCCTAAGTTCGTGTGTAAGTGACGACTCTTCGGTTCTTTCAAATCCCTAGATAACTAGCCACCCTAACCCTAGGTTCGTGTGTAAGTGACGACCATTCAGTTTTTTCAAGCCGTAGAAAACTAGGCACCCTAACCCTAGGTTCATGTGTAAGTGATGACCCTTTGGTTCTTTCAAGCCCTAGAAAACTAGGCACCCTAAGCCCTGGTGCACCAGTCAAATCTTCTTAAACCTAGGTTCGTGTGTAAGTAACGATCCTTTAGTTTTTGCACGTTCTAGTAAAAGACTAGAAATCCCAAGCCCTGGTGCGCTAGGCAAATCTTTATCTTTTTGTGTTAATCATTCTGTAAAAAAATAATAATAAATAAATGTGTAAGTGACGTCCCTTCGATTCTTTCAAACCCTAGAAAACTAGGCACCCTAAGTCCTGGTACACCAGGCAAATCTTCCTAAACTAAGGTTCGTGTGTAAGTAATGATCCTTTAGTTTTTGCACGTTCTAGTAAAAAATTAAAAATCTCAAGTCCTGGTGCGCTAGACAAATCTCTATCTTTTTGTGTTAATCATTCGGTAAAAATAATAATAATAAATAAATAAATAAAATAGTTATAAAAATATCTCCAAAAATTTCTAAATTTTTTTTCAAATTTCTAGGATTTTCTTAAAATTTTCCTCAAATTTTTAGGATTTTCTAAAATTTTTTGTAATTTAGTGAGATTTTTGAAAAATTTCCTTGATTTTTGAAAAATACCCTTTAGATTTCTAGAGATTTTTTTTTTGCCCTAAAGTTTTAGTAATTTTTGACAAAATTGCTTCTAATTGTTGGATTTTTGATAAAAATTACCCCTTCAGTTTTCATGCCCCAAAAACAAACAAAAAAATTCACCCTCATTTTTTATGTTTTTTATAAAAATAAAAATAATAAATTCAATACTTTTTACTAAAATAATTGCCCCTTTTGTTGTTTGTTCAAAAATCCTCGTATCCCTTCTGTTTTAATCGCCATTGTAAAGGTAGCTAAACAAAGTTCAAATTCCATCAATCACCATCCACATCATCAAAATTATTCATCAACACATCAAAATAAATCATCATTCATCATCATCATAATAAGTCATATCACAATATGGGGGATCCTAGACATGCGTCTACGTTTGATATATTATAAAAGCATGCCTTGGTATTAAATAAGTAAGTTTGGGAAACATACCGAAGGTCGCTGGCAAGAAATATGGTGGTCGAGCTTCCGCAGAAGAACATCAGCAGCAGTCGCGTCAGTGGGAGGCTCGTAGCGTCTCATCTCGCATGAAACTACGCGATAGGGTAGTAGAGCATAAGTATGCGGGTCGAAGGGTGCTGGGTGATGTGGCGTTGGGATTTAGGGGTCTTTCGAAAAATGATCAAAAATATGAGAATTCAAATATGTTTGAAAAAAAATATTTTAACACCTTGAAAACTAACTTTTGAAAATCTATTTTTTATTGGAAATAGAGTCGCCACTTAGTTTTTGAGAAAAATTAAGAAAAACAAAAATGGCTACTGATCTTGAAAACGTGAACTAGAGAAAAAAATGGAGTTCGGGGGCTAAGGTACAAATCGGGAAAACTGTTAGGCACCACGTTCGCCCAACCGTAAGGTTGGCCTCTACTAATCATCAATGAATTTTTAATAGAATTTCTCAAATACATGCAAATAAAAAAAATAGAGATAAAGAGAGAGCACCCAAAATCAAATATGAAAAATACATAACATACGTATATAGAGTGCCAAATAAAGCAAATATCAAAAAAAAATCCTAAGTCATACGGCATGCAATCTCTAATTAAAGGATACATGGAGCACACCGGCATACAATTTCATCAAAAATAAACTAGCCTATCAAGATTTGAATGAAAGAGTAAAACATGCTAGATGTTGTCAAAATTACCTAAACATGAATTTGCTACAAAAGACAAATTAAACTATCTTAAACATATTTTCATGTAAAGAAACTTAAACATACATTAACATGATGAATTAGTAAAATAAATGAGAAATGAAAAATAAAAGATGCATAAAAAAAGAATCCTCAAAGAAAGTTAATAAAGGAAATTTATGAAAAGAGTTTTTGTCATGCCCCAACATCAAGGTTACGCGAAAGCCCACCCAAAACACCTATTTTAGAAAACAGGTTTTACAGTTGAAAATCAAAGTATACAACATTTGGATAAAAGTCCCCACAGTTCAACTCTCATAAACGGTAAAACATGCATTCTCATACATGAATAAACATATCGCCTAAAGGTGTACAAAACCAGTCATCACAGGCGTTACATGTAAAAGTACATGTACAAAAATAGGAAAAACTATAGCAAGTCTTCCATCACCTCTGCAACTAGGTCAACTCCTCATGCTCACCTGAAAAGGTTTTATAGCAAAATCCCACACCGTGAGCCGAAGCCTAATAGAATATAGACAATAAAACTATAAAACAGGCTATGCAAGTACACACACACGGGCTCAACCACGGGAGCCAAAAAGGTTTTTCTTTCAAAACCACCAGTTTTCCATCATACTATCATGAGTCTCGAAAAGTTTTATCTCATAACCCCCCCCCCCCCATTTTCTATCCTTCAAACTATGCATATCATGCTAACAAATATCATGCCACAGTTAAGAAAAATCTGTAAATAAAACAGTAAGCTCCACTCTAGCCACTCAGCCGAGGAGAAAGATATAAATGTAGTCCTATGTACTGACTCTGCCACGTCGACAAAGGTAACGACTATAGACTCTCGTTCATTACCCTAGACCCGTAGGCTTAGTAATGATAAGTTCTATACGAAAGTACAACAACAACGCCATTAACAGAGGCAGCCGACTTAGTTTACGGGGTCACTCCCGATGGCACTAAGCATCCACCAACCTCATTTACGGGAATTAACCCGAAGGCACATAGGGACCTACTCTACGCACGTTTCCAGACTTACACCGAGGAGCAATGGAAGCTCAACTCAACACACCCACTATCACGGTACATCTATGGAGAACATTTTAAAACCCATCGTAGCACAACTACGAAAACCCGCAAAATAATTTATACAACACATGTTTAAAAAGAGATCCAATCCATTAAAATGGAGATCTAAAACCATTTCCAACAAAACGTTTAAGAGTTGAGACTCAACCTCGCAAGTTAGCTCCAAACCTCCAAAAAGACATTTTTCACCATTTTCACAAAACATCATGTTTTCAAACCTCCTTTTGAAAACTATGGATACCACGTACCCGAAATGTGTATGCAACCAAGAAAAGGCAAAAAAATCCACTTTTACCCAAAACAAAGGTTACACATGAAAATCGCATTTGATGTATTTTATACCCGGTGAAAATACTATAATCACATATATCACCCTTATACAGTAGTAGGGTCTAGAATCTTACCTCGAACAGTTAAGAACTCGACATCTCAAAATTGAACGGCGACAGAAAGAGAATCTGATTGGATGGATGCGAACCCTTCGGCCCCGATAGCAAGTATCCGCAAAGGGATCAATCCAAAACCAATCCCCGAGCCCTCAAAGCTAGAGAGAAGGCTTAGAAAAGGGGTTTCTTATCCTAGAATAAAGGTTGTCTCAAAAATCCTGCCACTGGGATATTTATAGAAAATAGAAAA
>JAOTRH010080911.1:0-17196 GCA_034768845.1 Heliamphora exappendiculata
ACTATTACAATCATACACCTACACACGCCGGATAATAATAACATAATAGTAATATAATAATAATAAGCTACTAACAAGCTTGTTACATATCCCCATTGGCCTTTTTCAAGAAGGAAGTTTTTCATAACATTCGACCAAAATGAGTAGTTGTATCCATTCGGCTGGATGCTAATAACCTGTAATTTATGTTCAAACATGTCAAAGGAGGTGACCAAAAAAATAATGCAAAGCAGATGATCAAATCAGATACGAGACAAACAGAATCTCCTAAGGACAACGAACTCAGTCAACAGAAGCAGAAGCTAATATAAAGATCCAATAACAAGATTTAGCTGGCAACCAACGGTGTGAAAAAGAACCAGATCTGAAAAAAGGCTCCAACGAGGGTTGTTAGTGGTTAGGGAGGTATCCGAAAGCTTCAGCGAGAGTCGTCAGAAATTACAGAGGCTTCAGAGAACCTTGTCGGTGGTCACAGAGGCTTAGAGAGCCTTGCCAGTGATCGGCGGTGGTCGTCGAAGCTTCGTCGGTGGTTGTCGATGGTCGTCGGAGTCTCGTCGGTGGTTGTCGAAGTGTCGTCGTAAGTGGTTAGGGGAGTGTTTCCGGTGGTCGCTGGACCAGGAAGAAGGCTCGACGATGCTAGGGTTCCGGTGAAACTAGGGTTATGATGGTAGCTCTGATACCTTGATAGCAAATTAGAATTATTATTATTATTATTATTATTATTGCAGCTAACGAAAAAAGGTTTAAACCCTAATGATGGAATATATGATATATATAAAGAGAGAAAACCATAGAAAATCCTAATATTGCTAATAATATTAAACTACCCTTTAGCTATATGTAAAATAACAAAGAAAGACCACTCTCTTATAGTACCATGACATAATTGCGATACATAAATGTCCTCATAATTCGTATTTCAAGTAGTCGAATGGTCAACCCCCTTCTGTACTAAGGCGGTCAAGGTGGGGTCAATCTCCTAATGGTGGGTTGGCCTAGCAACCTTGACGATCCCAACTTTAGCCTCTAGTCCACTTATCCTTCTGGTGATCTCGAGTGGATCTTTGTGTCCTGCTCCCGACTTGGGATGGTAATGTGAGGTGAGCAATGTGTCTAGGTGCCCTAATGAGTGAAGCTGCTGGTACGACTACACTGCTCTTGTGTTATCTACCCACAACTATCAACTTCTCATTTTTTTTATACTACACCTCAAGATCCTCTTTTCAACAATTAACTTTTTGTTCATTTCCTCTCAAATGAACTTTCTGTTCATTTCATCTCTTTCGAGCCTCATCAGTTAATCTAAAAGGAGATCTTAATTATCACTTGTGTTTCTTTAAAACCACTCATTTTTTAAAATATTTTAATGATGAAATTTAACTTAAGGCTCAAAGGTAAAGTTCTCAGTTACAACCCACCCCGTTCAAATTACCATAAACGGAGATTGCAAAACGCATAACAGAAAGGGCCGGTCGACCGCCAGGTTGGCCGCTTGGTCGACCAGTGAGTTGGTTGGACCTTCTCCGTTTGTTCTTTGATGATATGAGACTTTGAACCCCTAATAACGTTCTCAACATTTTAAAGCTTGGTTTAATTACCAAATATAGTCTAAACATGATCCTTTAGTATACCTTTACCACCCAATTTGTCGTAATTCTTTCCAACACCTACCTACGGTATACGCATAGCAGAAACCATGTATAACAGGGAAACTAAACCATCTATAACAGAGGAATGGAGTTTTAAATTAAATACGCAACTTTGAAATCATTTTGAGTAAGTGTAACTTTAAATCAATACCTTCTTATTTCTTCTTTGTGAATCTCCTATAGAGGGATTTGTAAACTTAGAAACTCTTCTTCTCCAACACTTCCACTGGAAGCAAACTATGAAGAGGATAATATGAAAAACGAAGGTATAGAAGAGAGAGAGAGAGAGTTGAGAGATAAGAATTTCTCACTTTCTAGAGTTTATGTCTACATAATATCCAACGAGGCAAATATATGGTTGGAAATTCTAAAGTTTACCAACATTCACATATCTGTTTATTAAAACCTTTCAAAGAATTACATTAAAGCCCCGAAGTTATAATTACCCTTTCAACCACATTCTTATAGTAATTACACTTTGATGCGCACTTTTTAGAAAATCTAATTTAAAAAATCTTCAAGATTCTAGAGAAATTCCAATTGATTGGACATATATTTCATAATGCATATGATGCATATGGGTCTTACAACTTTTTCCATTCAATTCATTTTTTCTTTTACTTTTTATATTTGAATGCAATTTCTTTTCTTGGTTAATATGCAGTTTGGTCCTCGTTATTTTCATCCTAATGCATTTTATTTTTTGGTTATATAAAGAAGTCAACAATTTAAGGGCTCGCACAAAATATTAAATTGTACATATATATGCATTCATCAACGCATATATTCATGCTTTTATTGTTATACAAACCGATGCAAAAACTTACAAATTGATATATAAGGTTTTAAGTTTAATTATAAAGTCATTGTCACAAACACATTGGAAAAGTTGCATTGAAAGGATTAGCAATAAGTTATTTCTTCAATTCATAGTAAGTTTAAACAATTTCATTCATACGGATATATTTTTGATTTTTGATTTAGTTAAAAAATTAAAATTATTAGATGATGATAGTTTGAAAAAATAATGTCATCTAAAACATGATATTTTTTTTGATACAAATGGTTTTGATTTGTTTTCAGAATTAAAGGTTAAAAGAAGGTTTTGCAAATAGAAAAAAGCACTCCAATTGATGTATTGAATTACATGAAAAAGTTATATTCTTTCTCAAATACATGTATTAATTACAGAACTTTGGGGTGTTTAGTATAGCTGAATTTTTGAACTTAGATTATAATTGAACAGATGCGATTATGACTTAAAACGGAACTTGTAAATGTTTGTTAAAGTAGTGAACTTATTGCTTCAAGTAGTAGAATTTGTGTTTATTGATTTAAAATCAGAGCCTCAAAGCAAAAAGGCATAAGATGAAACAAACACCCCCTTTACGTATATAAAAAATCTATAAACACACCTGTTTAGATTTTTTGAACTTTTTGGTTTAGCTCAAAGCTTAAATTAAACAAACACCTTTTCCATACAATACCCCTTGCTTATGCGAACAAAAAAGATTTATAAAATTAAAATTAAAATTAATACAATCTTATCTAAAGTGTTTATGAATAATATCAATTGACAGTGATATGTTAGCAAAACTTGAATATAAAATTTTAATTAATAATCTTGCACCTCAAAAGCAAGAAAAATAGATTCTAATCTAAATTACAATATAATAGTATACAGAGGGCCTCCATTATGATCTTTTGCCTTGGGCCTCAAATTGGCATTCTAGAGTTTCCAGAAGAAGGTAGCAGGGAAAGAAATAGAAACAGAGGTAACATGTATTGCCCAGACTTTATCCCCGAAAGTGCCAAGGCTCCTAAATATAGTCGGTGCACACTTGCACAGCAATATCTTTATTATGACTGCTAAAATTACTTACAAAATGACATGCTTTGCTTTGCTACTGGCCATTATGATTGAATTCAGTAATCATGCTTCTTATGAATGATGTTTATGTGACCAAGTTTTTTGCGTTAGCTAAGGCCACCCTCCTGAATTCAAGAGGTCAAGGTTTGTTGGATTCCTCTAAGATGAGGCGGGACTATATTTGGTGATCTTTTGCTTTGAGAATAGAGTTTCGTCGTCATAGAGTTGTTATGGTGCAAATGACAAAAATGTAGCAGGAGTTTTTTTTTCTTTGAAGTGATTATTATTCTCGAAGATATAAATTTTGGTTCGTTCATCATTCTCACATGCTTCAACATTCAGAGATTACAAAGCGTTCAAAATTTCCCAAGTTAATGATGGAAAAAGCAGTTAATGAAACGGAACCTATGAGGGATATTCTCGTTTTTATGCCCAATGTCTGTATATACTCGGTAAACAAGCAAGATAGGTTTACATTCTATGGTCACTTCTCCTATATTCATTTTGGATGTTCTGTTTCTGATTTTGCAGTACTCGCCACTGCTCTTCTTTGGAAGAACTTTCTGACATACTCTACGGTAGTACATTAGATCACCATTATATTATTGTCCTCACTCGTTGGCTAGCTTTTATTTATTTATAACTATAAAAATGATATTGTGCATGCAGACATTGAAACTGTTCCCAACAGGATTCTATGCTTTCATTAGGTACTGCAAAATCTTATTGTCAGTGCTTCTGTTTATGAAGATTCTTTGCGTTTGGAATAGTTTTTTTTTAAATTAAATTTTTATATGGCCTTTTCCCCTGTTTTTGCTGAACTTTGTTAATGTCATCTTAAACAGATATAGTTTTTAAATTCCTCTTTGTCATGAGGAATTAGAAAAGTAAACAATTTTGGTCAAAAAAATAAAAAAAGTTAAGATAAGACGAAAAAGCCACTTTATGGCTTTTATAAGGCCTTTTCGTCTTTAATTAACTTTTTTTCAACTTTATTGAAAATAGCAATACATTTTAGATTCATTTCATCACGACAGACCAAACAGTAAAAAGTTCATACTGGAAAAAAAGTCCAGAAAAGATGAAAAAAGGCCATTGCAAAAAAGCCTTAAAAAAGCCAAACCGAACAGAATCCGCGCTCAAGCAATCTTATTGACATATTTTTCTGGTACTCATTTTATGGCAGTGCTGCAATGCTGTGCTTCTACTTCTATGTGGTGATGTCTGGTGGAAACCCGCCGCCAAAGAAGTTGAGGTCATCGGTTGTTGCCCCATCAGAATAAGAATCTCCAGCAGGTTAGATCAGATTTTGAGATTTTTAAAATATTTTTTCTTGATTTGCCCATGGATTAGGAGTGTGGTTAATAAGTGATGAAATCCAGAGGTTGATGACCCAGTTAACGACTAGAAAAGTGGAGTTTATTCATGGAAAACAATGTAGCTTAAGAAAAATTAGCACAAAACCATCTGCTGTCTTCTATGTTCCCAGTTCTTATAATTAAGACAAAGGAGCAGTTTGATAGGTGATCATGTAATATGGATGTATATGGTTATCATGCAAACTACCAAAAGAAACTTTTGAGTGTGTGAAGTAATGTTCTTTTGTTCTTGTCCACTCATCCAAGCTCGATGGTGTACTTTTCCTCGTAATTCATGATTCTTTCTTGTTACACGAAAACGATAGCACCCTAGTGATCCACATTTTGGAACACATGTTTCAAAACATAGTACACCTTTATTCCCAAACGGTAAATTTAGGATTCCAAAGCGATTCTGCAAGTATTTTCTATTTATAAACTTGAGCGTTTTTTGTATGTGGAAAAATCAAGTTTAATAAACTAAAATTTAATAAAGTGGAGTTTTGACAAAATAAAATATAAAAGAAATTGGTGCTTCATAAAAATGTATTTCACATGAATAGCTTGGAAAATAATACTCTATTTCAACACACGGAACTTGACAGTGTTGCATGTTATTTAGAACCTGGTACATGTGCATGCTATAGAATTAGAATCAATCCTATTTTTTATTGCTGCCCTTGATTAATGAAAACAATGCTTTAAAGTGTGATTGCATGAAAAAATAAAATACCCATCATAATTCATAAGCTGGAAGGAGTTACTAAAACAAACTCATTGTAGAATGTAACCGAAAACAATAGGGTATTCACGGTTGAATTGTTACAGTTTTATTGGAAACCTTGAACCAATCCATTCATTATGGTCTAAGAAAATTAATAACCAAACAGAACCGTTAGAAGAATAAAATTGAACCAAATTGAGTTCTAGAATACAGTTTGGATTTTTTTAAACGGTATATTGTAATACACAATTAAAAAATAAAAATAAAACAGATACTAAACACTTTAAACAGGAAGAAATCAAAAACAATAAAAACATATCTGGTTTATATCAAGAAATGTAGCTATAAGCTAAATGTGAACAGGTCCTTTGGGATGTATAAAAAGTCGTGCATTTAAATTAGGCTCATGATTTGAACCTCAAAATAAAGAAAGAGGGTGTGTGGGGTTTTCAAAATTCAGAAACTTATAAATTATAGTTGAGAATGTGATTATAACTCGAACTAGAAGCTATAAATATTATTTTCTGTACCTGTAAACTCATAAATCCAAGCAACAAAGTTTTGTTTGTTGATGTAGTTAAGCTTATATCTTACAAACACAAAATTTACCATTTCCCCCATATTTTAATTAAAAACTAATCCAATTCGACATTTGCGTTATTATGATGATGCCCTAGGGACATTGGTGATGCTTTATCCAATTTTAAACCTCCAAAAAACGTAAAAGCTACAAGCTAGAAGTTAAAAGCAGCAACAAATAATCTTTTTCAACTTTTCTTCAGCTATAAGCTAAAAGCTGAGTTTATAATTTTTAACAAATACTACAGAGTCCTTTTCCTTGATCAGATTCAATGTGAATTTTCTAGTTTCGGAGAAATTGATTGTTGTCACTACTTTGCTCCACGGTTGAGGTTTTTCTTTGAAATCTCCTTTTAAAGGACAAGGTCTTCCCTGTCATAGGCCTTTTTTTGGACTGCTAATGAAATAGGGAAAAAATTAACATACTTGCCCAACTAATCTTTAAGCTACCTTAGAAGTTGCCTACTTAAATAAACCAAATCCATTTGGACCACTTAACACCTGCCTATGTTTAATGGGCCCATTATGTTAGCCATAAAAATTCAAGCTATAACATTCATTCTTCTCAGGGAGTTCATGGCCTTTAACAAAATAAGAAAGGCAAAAAAAAGATTGCTATTTAAAGGACTAACACTATTGGCTCTCAATAAATAGTGAGTTAATCACAATTTTATACACACTCTCAAACAACAAAATGTAAGGGCATTTTGCAGAAATGTATGAGTTCTAGATTCTTAGGCTCCGTTTGGCTGAGGTTTTTGTTTAATGAGATTTATTGGCTTTTTGGCTGATGGATTTCTTTCCTTTTTTTTTAAATAAAAGTTTCTTTTTAAAAAAGTTGAATTTTTTGAAATAATATAACTTTTAAGCTTTAAGCTTGTTTGAAATGTAAATAGATTTTTTTTTCTGAACTGTCTAATTTACCCTCACCTTTTGGGCTTTTAATCTTGTTTGAGATATTAATAAACTTTTTAATTTTTTTGAAAAGGGTGTAATTTTTTTATTGAAGGCATTATATTGTTATTTCATACAATAGTTTTTAAGCTTGTTTGAGACAAGAATAAGTTTTTTTCCTTAGCAAATATAAAAAGTCAAATGAGTTTTTTATACCATACAGCCTGATTTAACAGTGGATTATTTAGAAAAAAAACTTACCTAGAAAGGGAAAACCAACTGGGTCTTGGAATAGACCTCTCCCGAGGTTCGAGGTTCAAGCATCCCGAGGGTCATGTTGGGGGTTGGCGGTCAGGGTTTGGACTATTGGGCTGGATTTCCAATGTGGGCCTGTGGATCCTCTGTCCGAAAAAAATTTCACTGCTCCACCACCGTGCATTATCGAACCACCACTAGTGGAAATAGCCCAAGTAAAGAAAACCTGAAGTTGGTATCCTTGTAAGTGATCAAATGGCCAATTTACCATCTGGGCTTGATCTCATTAGCAGAATGAGAGCCTTGGGAAAAAATCCCAGCCCAATTAAGCCCAAAACTGCAAAACAAGGTTGAGAAACCCAATTATATTGGAAAACACCCTTGTTTGGATGAAGAATTTGTAAAAATAACAGGGGATTTGGTTGTTCACCTAGAGAGCTTTCCCCAATTATATTAAACTCCTGCAGCTACTTTAAAAAGACTTCTAGAATTTTCCAAGTCTTTAAGGATAATTATTAGGTATTTTCGAAGCGTTACATAGCATTGTTTACGTGGTGTTCCTGTTGAATGAGTAAGCTTTATAAACACTAATTGAGTCATCAGTATCTCTCATCCAGTCATTAAAAGTGAGTCAACATTATTTTATTTAGATTATTTTTCATTTCGTCATTGAACGAGAGTACCATGTAAGCAACGTCACATCATACTTCAGGATTGGTCAATAATTGCTCATTCTCTTAGTCGTCAAAACTTCCTTTTTGAAATTATGAAAAACACAATTACAGTGAAAAAGACTAAAAAAATCAAGACCACATTTCCTTTAGCTACTTCAAAATGACTTTTGAAAATTCCACAAAGTCTTTAAGGGGTCAGAACTTTCTTCTTGAAAATGTCTGTCTGTTTCATAGCCCTACTTTCTCTTTCTAGGATAAGATCGTTGCTGATACAGATAAGATACCCATATATGTATATGAATTTTGAGACCAATCCATGTGGGTTGGATCTCTGGATTGGTACACGTGTCGGAAGCGTGTTTGAGTCCCGGCTCGAGCCCCTTGGTGTGGTGACACCTGTCCCCTGGGATTTTTGAGTCATAACTAACTCAATTGCAGGCCCAGAGAGGCATCAACTAACTTCAACCCACGAGTCCCCTCTCTCACCTTTTGGGATGTCCCTTCATGTTTGTGGAAACTCTTTTTGCAATAGATAAAAAGGTGTCCTCTGAACCCCCAGAGTTGGAGTTGGACATCTCTGTCTCTACTTTTGAGAGGTCTTTGTCATGTTCTCCACTTGCTGACCATCATTTGTGTGAACAACTTTAGTAAATTCTTCTCTATTTGAAAATTTGAGACAATTTTGCAAGTTTGTTTTTTAATTAGGACCACAATTTGTGATGAAAAATCTTCTTCTTCTTCCTCTCCCCCCCCCAGGTTTGGAATGAGATGTGTGATTTGGTTTCACTGTGAAGTCAACTCTGTTTTCAATTTCAACTTTTTGTAATTTTGAGTGCCTATCTCTTTCCTATCGAAACTAAAGACTTTTTGTTGATTTGTGAGGGTTATAATGCCCTAATTTTTTCTTAACAAGCTCAACCTATATAATTGCTGGAATTGAGATATTTGGAGTAACTTTCATAGAGATTTGATCATGTTTTTCTGGTATCATTTTTTTAGTTTCTTATTTTCCTAAAAAACACTCAGTATTTGTTTGTCAACTAGGAAATTGGGACAATTTCTTCTTTTTTCAAAAAAAGAATCCTCTCTTTCCATAAAAATAAGAGCAATATGAAAACGATGTTTTTTCAAAATTTTCATTTTACCAAAAAAAAAAAAACGAAAAAAACTATTCTAAACATTGTATTAGCCAATGGCAATTGGCATCATTACCTTCTTTAGCTATACTACCAGGTTTTGAGCCCCTATAAGGAAAAGTTGTAACAATCTAAGTGGATTATTCGCCCAATAACTTAAATAAAGAATCTAACAACGCGGCTTAAAATGCTTAAGCCAAGTTATTAATAGTAGCCCACAAGTTTCTTTAAATAACATATTTGATTTTTATTTTCCACCGATGTGGAATATGGTATTATGGGAGGTGTTTGGGAGTTGGGAACTGTGGGGGGCAAAAATAAATTTATTTACTCACCTGACATGGTGAGTGAGTAATACTGACTCTCCCATTAGTTTAAACTGTGAACGCCACTGCTAAATGTATGGTGGGTTTTACAATTTGGACCAATAAAGATGCTACCTGGGAGAACAAAATAGCACTCATCTATGGTTGGGTTAGAGTTCATGATATGAATATGTGGACCCACTGCTAATTGTTCACCCACCTTGTCATGTGGGTGAACAAAATGGCACTCAACTATGGTTGGGTTGGATTTCATGATATGGATATGTGGAGCCACTAGAAAAAAAAAATTTAAGAAAAAGGGAGGAAAAGTGAGTGTTGTGATTGCTAAGGGAAGAGTCTCGTCAGCTCAGGAAAGCAAGTGCCCATATGGAGCTACTGTGAACTTAAGGTCAAGGTACAATTCTGGATTTTCTGCTACAGACAAAAATGAATTCATGGTTGCAACATTTCAAGGTCCTAGCTAGGTACAGACAAGTCTTTGACTGGTGGGGTAAACTTGTTGCTTTTTATTCTTTTGAAGTGCTGAAACATATTGATTTTAAGTTGCTTTTGGGATATGGACAAGTAGTTGGTATTTTGTGTGGCGAATGATGTTTACTGAGAGTAAATTGTTTTTTTTTAATTATTATTTTTTTTCTAAGAGTTGGAAGTTGGAAAGGGAAAACCTAGTTGATATTGTTCCTCATATGATTTATAAATTTGAGTTTCTCATCATGAATAGCTTAAACTTATCCTGGTAAGAAGTTCAGATGAGCTTTTTTTCTTTTCCTTTCTCTTTTTCCCCCTCTCTTTACTTGAGATTAACTAAGTTCAAGGTTAAGTACCTTCATGGGTTTTGTCTCTTTAGGACCTAAACCGAAAAGAGACTTTCAAATTGAGAGTATCTTGTGCTGTCTTATAAGTTCATATTTGATATCTTTTAAGAACGGACACAATATAGGTCCAATGGGGGCTGTGCCCTTACTGAAAATGTAAAACTACCTCTAGTATCCTAATATTTTTTATATTTTCTTATTATGGTATTTGTGCTATCACTAAAAATATAAAAAACCTATAATACATTTATATTTTTGTACACATATTCTATTATTGTATTTATGGCCCCGTACAGTAATGCTATACCCGTAAATTCTAGACACTTTTATAAAAGTATGTATTATATATTTTTGTGTTTACTAATGAATGTTCAAAATTTATATTCATCTCGTTATGCTTGATTGTGAACAAAATTCTCACTGTGCTTGGAATTGTGGCCCCATTGTATTGAATTTTTGAATCTTCCATGCTGGATGCGTTGCCAACATTCTCATATCAGCACATACCATGTCAAACGCTCTGCTAAGTCTTGTTTGCTTTGATCTAACTCCACATCTGGTTTTTTAAGTTCATCGTGACCTCTAAACCCGAAAGCTACTTCAAATTAAAAATTTCATGCTCTGTATTATAAGTTCGTTTTAGACATCGTCCACATCCGTTATGAGATGCCAATGAGGTCAATTCACAACATTCATTTATATTTATCTCGCTATGCTCGATTGAGAACAACATTTTCGTTGAGCTTAGAATTGTGCCTCTACTGTATTGAATTGTTGAATTGTTGAATTCGCCAGTGACATATTCCATGGTCAACGTGCATTGCCAACATTCCAATATCAGCACATACCATGTAAAGCGTGCTACCTAGCTCCACTTAGAAGTATTGTTTGCTTTCATTCAACTCCACAGCTAGTTTCATGCACTGTATTATAAGTTCGTCTTAGACATTGTCCACTTAGAAGTATTGTTTGCTTTGATTCAACTCCACAACTGGTTTGACAAACTAGTTTGTCTGGGAACTCTAAACCCAAAAGGTACTTCAAATTAAAAGTTTCTTGCATTGTATTATAAGTTCATCTTAGACATTATGAGATGCCAATGAGGTCAATTTGCAACATTCATTTAAGTCAAGATATCATTATTTTAAGGAAAACTTTATGGTCTGAGCCATGTTTGGTTATTTATGTAGCCTGTGTTTGGATTAGTTTTTTTAGAGACTTTTAGGCTTTTTGACTTTTTTGTGTCAAATCATGGCTTTTTTTTGTGAGAAAAAAGTGAAAAAAGTTTAATTTTTTTGTGGGAACGCAAACGAAGTGATTTTTTTAGCGGAAAAAGCCAAAAAGCTTAGCTTAAAGGCCAGGCCAAACACAGGCTTAGCTTTAGTTATGATTATTTTAGGCTTAGTTACACTATTTTAGGTCCTACTATGAGTACCCATAACTAACTATGGTATGCACCTTGTTGGTTATTCAATTTTGATTTCTAGTTATTTAAATTTAAATTTTGGATATAGCAATTTTAAGCTTAGTTACGCAGTTATTTCAACTGACTTTTTGTTATTTTAACTGACTTTGGATATAGCAATTTCAAGCTTTTTAGTTATTGGTTATTTTCAACTTTAATCTTTAGTCATACAATTCTAAGCTCAATTATGAAGTGCATATGCACTCAAATAATGAGTGCATATCCTTAAATATCTAACCATATATTTCAGGATATTTGTTTATTTTATTTTATTTATTTTTATTTTAAGTGAATTTTTTTTATTATTTAATTAACCTATTAATCTTTTGACTTCTCTTATCGATACAATTCAAAAAAATAATTTTTTTAATCAAAATATAAAAAAAAGTTCAGAAAAGTAAAAAATAAGCCAAAGTAAATTAATGAGTCAAATTTTATGTTAGTTTATTTTTATTTTTAGTAAAATTTTTTTATCATTTGATTAAATTTTTTTATTTTTTCGGTTCATCTTATTGAGACGATTTAAAAAAATTAAAAATTCTAATTAAAAGATTAAAAAAATAAAGAAAAAATAAAAATAAATCAAAATTTTAAAATTTAGCCCAAACGGGCCATTAACTCTTTGTCCTGGATAACGATTTATGTTTTTTATTTTATCTGTTTATTTTTATTTTTAGTGAATTGATTAAATTTTGGACTCTAATCAATGATGAGCTAAAAAAGTAAATTATTTTGATTAAAAAAAAATAGAAGTGACAATAATGAGTTAATAAGTTAAATTTTATATTGTTTATTTTTATATATAGTAATTTGTTTAATTTTTATTTTATTTTATTTTATTTTTTTGAGTTTTCTTATTTTAACGATTTGAAAATTTGAAAAGTAAATTTCTTTACTAAAAATAAAGAAATTTCTAAAAAAAAAAAAAAAACAAAAAGGCAAAAAAATCCAAATCGGTACAGCATATCCCCTTATGGTACTCATGCTTTGCTAATCTAGCAAAGCATACGTCAACTATGCTCATTGATGTCGTCATTTCTGCGTCATCATCACCATGTGTTTTAGAAATATATTTTCTCTTTAAAAGGATTTTACGTTCAAAATCATTAGAGGACACATTTGATTTCCTAATTAATTTTGGTAAGGATTGAGAAAAAAATACATTTTGATTGAGAGAGAGGAAACAAATAATATTATGAGATAATGAACGAGATTATATACGATTAGTTGTAATGTGTTTAACTATAGTGAAATAAAAAAAATTAAATAAATAATATAAAATTAATTTTTATTATTGAATAAAAAAATCGAGAATAGAGAAATTAGTTTATATGGACAAAAGGGAGGCATTGGATTTTTTTTTTGGGCAAGTAAATTGGTAATTAGGTTTGATTTGGTTTTTTACTTTAAGTAAATAATGGGGATGTTTAATTTATATCAAAACTAGCAATAAACTCGTGTTATGTACCGTTTATTTAATTTTAATTATATTTTTAATATGTATTTTTATGTTATGTATCTGAAAAAAATTAAATATGGTTTTTTTGTATTAATTTTAATTTGTAGTGGGTGTACGTACCTTCATTATGCACATAGCTCATTAGATTTGATTTTAATTTAGTTTTTTAATAATTAAGTTTGCTTTGCGTATATGTTTTGCTCATTTAAGTTTTTAGAATTTTTTTATATTAAAATATTTACATGCATATAAGCTAATGGTGAGTTTTTTCTTAATGATTTATATATAATACTTTGTATTTTTTAAAATAATTATACAATAATTGCAAGAAAGAATATTATTTAATTTATCAAATAACTTAACTGCAAAATACGTTAAGTAATAATGTTTGAAAAATATAATTTACGTTATTATTTAAAATATAATAATAAAATTGGTATGATTTTATGCAAATAACCTTCTTCTAAGCCATTTGAATTGCTTGGGATCAGTTTCAACAAATCAATCAAAATACAACACACTTTAAATAAAAAGGTTATCAAATTTTAACCTCTAAACCCAAAATTTTTCATATAAATGTACCATTTATGCAAAAATATATAGATTTGAATTAGTCATTATATCAAGTTAATTTTAAGTAATGCTAATCAAGATTCAACACCACTGGTATCAGATTTTTTAATAACCTTAATCTGACTTATTTGGTCAGTAGTTGTTATTCTATAAATATTCTTGTGAATTATATTTATAAATCAAGAATATTAATTTTTAAATAAATTATTCTTTTTTTAAAAATATTTAAAAAAAGATTTGCTATTTGTAAATATTTTTAAAATTTCATAAATTATGGGATCAACCAAAGACCAAAAAAAAAAAAGTATTTTAGAAGTACTCATATATATTTTTATTACAAGGGATGAAAAAAGTTATTGATATTTAAAGAAAGAGTAATTGTCATAAATTAACGAATGAATTAGTTAATAAGTTTTTAATGTATGTTTAAAAATATGAATTTATAGTTAACCAGTAGACTTTAGTTGTTTGGCGGATAGGATAAGCAACTATAGTATTTGAATTCAAATTTATAAGGTAAAAAGAATAATTGTGATGTTAGAATTTAAAATTTAAATTACTTTTAATTTTAAATTTGGACTAATCTTGTTTTAACATTTAATTACATGTTTAACTTTTAATATTGAAAAAATTACAAATTGTAAAAAAAATAAATTGAAACATTAGAGTTAAAGACATAACAATATTTTATTTTATATAACGGTATAAATAATAATTTTAAATATTAAATGAATTGAAACAGTAACTTGTACAATCAAATTTTGCCACCAAATAAAGTCTAAAATGATAATAATATTAACCAATCAGAGATTAGATTGTGTTAATTCTAAATTTTATAAAACTTAAATATGAATTTGAACCAATGAAATGGTGCCACTTATGTTTTGCAAATGTTGTTTGAATAGATAGTAATATAAACTAAACCATCAAGATAAGATTACATTAATTTCAAATTTTTTTTTTGAAAATCATTAATTTTGAACTTTAAAAAGATTGAAATAGCATTTTAAGCCAATCAAATTGTGCCACATATTTTATAGTATAAAAAAATTATAAATTCTAAAAAACCCAAGATGGAACTTTGAGACTTAAATGGCTTATAACATTTTGTTTTATATAATAGTATAGAAGAGATTTTACAATGAAAAAACCGAAATAGAAACCGAATGTTTCATGGTTAAAAAATGTCGAACCTCATTTTAGTCTCAATCATCATTTGTTAGGACTCTTCAAAATAAGTTTTTTTGCTTGGACGCGATATTTAGTGTATGTCGCTATTCCTAGATATGGAGGAGAGTACTTCCGATGAAATGCTTTTTTAGATGTATTACCACATTCACAAGGGTTAGGTTTATTGTTTACATGTCTATGGTATCTTTATACTCAAAATCCCGACTTAGTCCATGCTTTACTCACGGAAGAAAATAACACTCCGATCCTAAAACAAAATAAACTTTCACAACCCGAGATATAAGGAAGAACATGAAACAAAAAACCGACGACGAAACGCTCCGATCTAAAACGAAATAAATTTTCACAACCCCAAATACAAGGAAAAACATGAAATAAAAAACCAACAATGATTTATAAAAATATAACGACAAATCTACACTCATCCAAACACACCTTAAAAAGGCCACACACTAGATACACCCTAAAAAGGATCATCTTCTAGCATGGTAGCGCTCCAATGGATAAATCACCATTACCATTCTTATTACTAAGAAAATAAAAATAAAAATAAACATTGCAAGCCCTAAATATCTCGTTCATAAACTAAAACCCTAATGTAAGGCTTGAATTCGTCTTTCGAACAGCAAACTTCAGAGAATTATGGAACATGTTAGATTCACACATTTTTTAATTTCAATTTACTCGGATTTAATTTGGTGTACGGGGATGATCTGTAAATTATATTTATTTTGATGGGTTAAACGAGAATGTCTGATGAGGAAGATGATCACGAACTCTCGAGTGTTTCGTTCACCGGGATCCTACAAAACGAACAAGGATGTTCGACGAGAAAGATGACCACGAACTCTCGAGTACTCCGTTCACCGGGATTCTACAAAACAAATTTTCGATCGACGGCCAGAAGGAGGGGCTTCAACACCTAAGTTAGCTCTAGATTGAAAGAAAAAAGCTTAAGTATTGAAAATACAAGGAGTCTCGCTTCTCTCCCCTTAGAGAGGAGTATATATAGAGATATGTAGGGATAGAGATAGGGAGAGAGGGAGATAGAGAGTGTGAGACTTGGTGAGTTGTCCTATTCACTGTCAGTGGATGACATGGGAGAAGGGGTGTGATGATGGCTAATAGATCTTTTGTCAAGGGAGGATTTCCTCCTCCACATCTGGCAAATAAAAAAAAGGTACAATTCTTATTCTCTCTTGACATATCCATTAGTGTTCTTAGGAAAAAAAATCGACTCGATTTAACAACTATCCAATATTTAGGAGATCTTTTCTCCGAATCTATACGCGTTTATGTGGATTTTATGGTAATTGGTTTGTCTTGATATATACATACTCGTACTTTTCCACCACGACGTGCATTTCGTGTCATTGCTCATTGCCCATGCTATTATTCATCTAAATGTGATTTAAGTAGGTTCAAGTGTTTGAACATATTTACCAAGACAATTATGATTATTATGATAAGATATTTTTTTCATTCTTCATCTACGTTGTTTACGGAATTTGATTTTTTCGGAGTTATAGTTGGTGGTTATTTCTAAATTCTATCTCTACTATAAAATTAGAGTGAGTTTTTTCTTATCCAGCTCCTCACATATAAAAAGATTAAAAATATTTAATTTTGATAAAGATATAAGCTTAATTAAGATTGTACGGAAGTGTCCCGTAAATTATATTTGTTGATGGATTGAATCTAGTTCAACCCAGCCAACCAATGATCTAAGCACCTACACAATGAACAAGCGTGAGCTAATCGGCAGCAACTCGCCGGAAATCACTCCAATGGCGAAGTCAGAAAGTGTTTAAGATGAGGAAAATGTTAATAAAGTAATTTGACAGAGTTTTTGCTTATGAAAATAAGTTGCGCATATCTTTAACTTTCTAAACCCTTCCTTTTTATAGGGGGAAAACTTCTACTCTCTCTTCAACTCTCATGATGACCTCTTGTCATTCGCGCTCCCTGCAAAACGGCTCTGTTATCCTGCACTTGCAAACGACGATTGCAGGGTTGACAGGCTTAACCCGATCTTTTCGTTATAAATGCCATTATCTCGGCTCGTACCTCGAGCCAAACTCCTTATATGATTTTGACCATCTCGGCCACATTACACTTGATGGCAGATGTCCCCTATCCAATCGCATTAAATGTTGGAATCTGTGAATTTCATTGGCCATGAAAATCCAGATTTCAATGGCTGGATCAATTACAATTGGATTGGCCAT
>JAOTRH010080922.1:0-17196 GCA_034768845.1 Heliamphora exappendiculata
TTTTCATATTTTGTTTATATATATATTTTTACTTTTTCAGCTTATCTCAATGAAAAAATTCAAAATTTAAAAATAAATTTATTTTTACTAAAGACAAAAATATGTAAATAAGCCACTATCCTAAACAATAATGTTACTTTGATTTTTTTGTTTTGCAAATTAAAATATGGATCTTGACTATCTATTAAATCAGATTAGCTGAATTTAATGTTGGATCGAATTTTTCCACTCGAATTCAATTTGTAAAAAATTGTTGAGATGACACAATTTTATTGACAAAACTCTCTAATTCTTCTCCAGACTAAACTTAACAAGTAATATGGTGCATTTAATCATTGTATAATCCACTCAATAATGTTAAAAGGAAAGTGCTAAAAAGTGTATGAATATAAGTGCAAAAATATATCGATATTTTTGAAAATGATAAGTTCTATATTTGATGCTCATTAATTGGATTATCGTTGTCTTTGAGTTTGGGCTCTTTGTTGTGTTCTAAGTCACAACAGATGCGTTGTGAGTGTCATTAGTATTTTAATTAAGATCTCATAATTTGATTAGAATTGTTCATTAATTCAGATTCGTCAAATAGGTGAAAACTAGATTAATTAGACTATCGGTAGTCACATGATCGGTGGATACTTATATATCTTATATCTCACTCCCAAAATCATATAAGTCGGTCATTTTATTACAAATATCTGATTGACTAAATTTTTTTTACACAAATTGCCTACTCAACGAATCTAAAATAATGAAGATTTCTAATTAAATTATAAAAATCCAATTAAAATACTAATGACACTCATAACACACCTGGTGTGACTCGGGTTGCAGTAAGGATCGACTCCTTGGTCTTCCACCTATTTAACAAAAGTGAGTTCATATTACTTTACTCTAAATGTTTTTACTATCTTATTAAATAAGAGCACTGTATAAACAATACCATCTAACGTTTTAGATCTAAGAAATAATTTCTCTAGAGGGCAAGTTTTTGTTTCAAAGTAATCTGGTGAAAAAGATATTTTGTTTTTCATTTGGAGCGCAATTTTAACAAGGTGGCAGGGTTTTATTGGTTGTCCGTAAATAGCATAATTTATGTCTTATCCGTCTTAAATTTAATTTCTAAACAATGCAATTATTGTACTATTAACAATTAATATTCATAAGATTCTTTCCATGCGCATTTGATTTGCATTTTCTTAAATAATAAAAAAATGCAATTATTATACTAACAACAATAATAATACTCATAGCATTCTTTCCTTGCATATGTGATTTGCATTACTTAAATAATGAGCAATGCAGATAGGTCATGTTTGCAAGTTAATGATTGTCACGCCCCAAACTCCGATCCACATGAAATATTCATAAACAATCAACCACAACACCCAATCCGAGAATACACTATCAAAATAAACATACATGCATTGTATATAAGCGCTAAACGGGATATATTATAAGGCTCCAACGCCGAAAAATATGTATTAAGCATACATGATACAGATAGAAACAAAAAAGAAGACTATAACATTTCCACTTCTCCAGCACCTCCAGATCAACCTGCGTGACCGGTACTTGAAGAAAAGAAAATTCTATACCGTGAGCCAAGACTCAACAGAAACTAGATAAACATGCAATATAAGCAAAATATACTAAGAAAATCGAAGTGCAGGTTTACACTTTCTTTCAAGCCTTGAAAATAGTTTGAAAAAAAGATTTTAGATCACAAATCACAAGAGCCACTAAAAGCAATTTTCACAAGTAATGGGAAAGCGAGGATAAAGACTATTTTTCGACTCATCAGAGCCTTGAAAACGATTCCAGCATTACGACTCCCGCAGGCCGTTAATACAGTATTTCGACTCCCGTAGGCCGAGAATACAATTTTAAGAAAATTGGTCTATCCGTCCCAATATGCAGTACATGCAATCCGTGATACATATAATAGTATGCCACACAGGCAAAGGTCGACTCCTACGAGCCACGACTCCTACGAGCCACGAATGCAACACAGACAGAATTAAATCGATTCTCCCTTGAGCCCTAACAATAGGTATACATAAACCTCGACTCTCTCCCGAGCCCTAACAGCATATACACATAAACATCAACTCTCTCCTGAGCCCTGACCACAGATCAATCACATACAATTCACATATCTTCTCGGACTTTTATCGAAGGACTATTATCCGCCCCACTATGCTTCGTCGACCAGGGTCAACAGATATCTTCACGAACTTTCACCGTAGAACCATTAGCCTCCATCATTACAAATCTTCATGAACTTTCACCGTAGGACCATTATCCACCCTCCATACACACAATGCAACACATGCATATAAAAATAACCGTTCACGATCACAAGGACCACATAGGACCACATACTTGTCCTACAACATACGAGAATAAAACTAATCATAGTTCTATAAACATAAGATCACATATGACCACGACGTTTCACATACAATGCTAAAACCACATAATTCATCCACATATTCCATACATAAATAAACTAGAGTTATAACTGCACATAACCAGTTATAAACGCACATAGCCATATAACCTCACAGCATGACACCACATGTCACATAACCCGACATGACATCACATGCCACAGATCCGTCATTCGATACCCGAACGATCCATCCACAACCAGGAACCTGGCCACACACCGGGACAACCAACACCTCACGCGAAGATCGACACCTGAACCTTCTTCAGACCGATTCTTACCAGAACCCAACCTTAAAACCGAACCACGTACCTACACGTCCCGAACATAACCAGTACGCACACAACCGTGTCACAACTCCCACAATCTAACCATGCACGTCAACCCAAGAACAACATCTAAACGAAACACCCGAGGCCACAACACGATCCCCAAACCACCACACGACCAATCGAACCCTAAAAAGAATCCACAGGTATTTGAATCGACTAATCCCATAAATTAATCAATTGAATACCATAGAACGCCAATTGAAAACCAAGGACCCAACCAAAACCATCAAAACGAACACTAAACGCCCACACAAAACTCCAGTCGACTGGCCCAAACCCCCAGTCGACTGAAAACTTGCTGGAAAGCAAGAAAAACTCAACCCGAGCCATGTTAGTCGACTGACCTCTAGGTCCAGTCGATTGACCTCCCAGAAACTCGATCCAGTCGACTGACCTGCCTAAAAACCATTTTTAAGCCTCGGTCTCCACTACCAAACCCTTAAATCAAACCATCCGAATTCCTACACAACACCCTCGAACATACACACATCCAAATCCAACACCAAAACCTCGAAAGAGAACTCCTGAAACACGATTCCACCCACCAAAGTTGCCGAACATGGTTTTAAATCCAAAATCCAACTTTTATAGAAAATTAGATCTACAGCTATCCGACCGATAAAAAATACACCTGATTACATATAGCACCCTTATAAAAATACATGTCTAGAATCCTACCTCAATAAGTTCAAAACTCGACGTCTCGATCAACGTGCAAAATCGAGTTTCGTCAGAATAAAATTCTATCCGGATGAACGCATAGACGACGATGCCAATAACAAGGATCGGCAAGCTGATCGTCGAAAATCGATCCCCGGGCCCTTGAGAACTCAGAGAGAAGGCAAAGAGAAAATAGAAAGCTTGTTGGAGAAGTTTTTGAAAAATATCTTTTGAAAATATCTAACTCCAGATATTTATAGGCCTCCAAAATATCTTTTTTTTAAATTTTTTGAAATTCGCACCACAACGGCCCCGAGAACCTACCCCGTATGCATATCTAAGCCCGATCATGCATCAAAGCAATAAAAAACATACTCAAACGAAAACACGTAACGTGCGTCCAGAAATGACAAAAAAAAAAACAGGTCAGGGTCTCACAACTCTACCCCTTAAAGGAATTTCGCCCTCGAAATTCAACATAAGGTCAAAAGAAATAATCCCGTCGATCGCAATCGACACAGGCATACGAGATGATCAGCCAAACCATTCCTAGGATATAATCAAACGAAGTCAGGCATACTAGACAACGGCTAACTATCTCAAAGACACGGGATCTACAACTCACCCCAACCTCACGTCATCGCTAACCGCTGCCTCATCACAGCGCACCACCCATGGAATCCATCACCAACTCCCAAACAGATGCAACAAAGAATCTGACCCAAAGCCTGCAGACTCAGAAAGTACCTCTGCTTGCTGAAGGTATATCTGCATCCTCCGGCACGACCGGTGCCCTAGAAGCTATGAGGGAATACGCTTGAGGTAATCCACTCTGGCTTGTCCACCAGAACCCGGCGCTGTCGGTTGCTGCACTGACTGAACTGATGTACTCCCACATGCCACTCGAGAAGTCTGAACTGCAGGATACTACTGTTGCTCCTACACATACGAACCCTATGGTGTACTCACTGTACTCGGAGCACCCTCTTTCTGGGGACAATTCCTTTGGATATGTCATGTCCGACCACATCCATAGCAAGTCGGTAGCTTCCTCCCCTGTGACTGATCTGGTACGGGACTCTAGGACTGGCTCAACTGGGAATTCGAATACTGCCTTGGCTGTGGACAATTTGATACACGATGCTCTAACTGTCCACACCGATAACACCTCAACTCCTTCTGCTCTGGCCTCTCAGATGAAGCCACTGATGGTGCTAATACTGAAAACTGCTAAGGTAATCTAGATAGATGAAAGATAGTACCAGAAGACCTCTGCCTCTTGCTGGAACGCCCACCTGTTTGTGTCTCGGTCCCACTATGCAGTGTCCTGGCTTCCCTAGAAGCTCGAATCTCAATCATAGTGTTCTTTACCCTCGCTGCTGCCTCCACTAGCTCTGTGAAGTCCCATCGCGACCACATGCTCTCTGATCGCTGGCCTCAAGCCCCGCTCAAATCTCATGGATCGCAGCTCATCTATTCTCACCAACTCCGGTGCAAACCGGGATAAACATGTAAACCTGGCCTCGTACTGCATAACATCCATGGCCCCCTGGGTAAGAGTATAAAATTCCTCCCTACACAAGTCCCACTTCGACGCTGGGAAGTATTTCTCTAGAAACACTCCTGTAAAGGCCACCCATGTGACTCGCCCACAGTCGTCCTGGCATATCTCCACGACTGATGAGTAGCTCCCTTCAACTGAAAGGTGGCAAATGAAACCCGCAACTCATCCTCCACAATCTGCAATGTGTCGAGGATCCGCGTCACTAGCTCTAACCACTAAGTCGCCACAATAGGATCATGATCTCCTGCAAAGGTCGGTGGATCCATGCGCCTAAACTCCTGCATCGCCACTGTAGCCCTTGCCTCAGGCACCCTTTTCCTAACAGCCTCACCTCTAGAGTTCTCAACCAGCTGCTGGATAGAGCCAACCAGCACACACAACAACTATGTCGTGTCCATCGGTCCGAGGGGAGCATTTTCATCGCCAGCATCAGGGATAGGAATATCTCCTTGGCTAACAACACGGCCACGGCCTCGCCCTCTCCTCACCGACATCACGTCTATATGAAAGCAAAATAATACATAAGATGCAGCACATCGCATGAACATAAACGCTAAACGCCTAGCATGCTAACACATAACCACATAAGTTCATACTAAACAACCACACATATCGAGAAAAATCGACAAGAATGGCGTGTCAATCTGGATAACCTACTCAGATTCTCCGCTAGAAATCACGTCAGCTAAATGCATTTCTAACTTGGCCCCCAAGTTTGTTAACCCAAACGCCCAAAGGCAGGACTATCACTCCTAAGATTCAACCCCTATGCTCACATATACACATCATTTGCGTACGACCCGCATGCTATCACGTTTATGTTATCAAAATATCTAAACACATGTAGTCAAGCACACGCAATCAACCTCACACGGTGATACAACTTCTTCTCACGACTCTTAGGTATTCGAACCCAGAGCTCTGATACTAATCTGTCACGCCCAAACTCCGGACCACGTGAAACACCCATAAATAATCAACCACAACAACCAGCCTAAGCATACACTCTCAAAATAAACATATATGCATTGTATATATATGCCAAACGGCATACATTACAAGGCTCTAACGTTAAAAAACATGTATTAAGCATACATGATACAGATAGAAACAAAAAGGAAGACTATAACACTTCCACCTCTCCAGAACCTCCAGATCAACCTGCGTAACCGGTACATGAAGAAAAGCAAATTCCATTCCGTGAGCCAAGACTTAGCAGAAACTAGACAAGCATGCAATATAAACAAAACATGCTAAAAAAATAGAAGTTCAAGTTTAGACTCTCTTTCAAGTCTTGAAAACAGTTTGAAAAAAAGATTTTAGATCACGACTCACAAGAGCCACTAAAAATAATTTTCACAAGCAATGGAAAAGCGAGGATAAAAATCATTTTTTGACTCATCAGAGCCTTGAAAATGATTCCAATATTATGACTCCCGCAGGACGTTAATACAGTATTTCGATTTTCGTAGGCCGATAATACAGTTTTAAGAAAATTGGTCTATCCGTCCCAGTATGCAGTACATGCAATCCATGATACATATAATAGTATGCCACACATGCAAAGGTCGACTCATACGAGCCACGAATGCAACATAGACAGAATTAAACTGACTCTCTCCTGAGCCCTAACAACAGGTATACATAAACCTCGACTCTCTCCCGAGCCCTAACAGCATATACGCATAAACATCGACTCTCTCCCGAGCCCTGACCACAGATCGATCACATACAATTCACATATCTTCTCGAACTTTTACCGAAGGACTATTATCCGCCCCACTATGCTTTGTTGACCATGGTCAACAGATATCTTCACGGATTTTCATCGTAGGACCATTATTCGCCCTCCATACACACAATGCAACACATGCATATAAAAATAACCGTTCACGATCACAAGGACCATATAGGACCACATACCCGTCCTACAACATACGAGAATAAAACAAATCATAGTTCTATAAACATAAGGTCACGTATGACCACGACATTTCACATACAATGCTAAAATCACATAATCCATCCACATATTCCATACATAAATAAACTAGAGTTATAAATGCACATAATCAGCTATAAACGCACATAGTCATATAACCTCATAACATGACGCCACTCGTCACATAACCCGACACGACATCACACGTCACAGATCCGTCATTCGATACCCGAACGACCCATCCATAACCAGGGACCCGTCCACACACCAGGACAACCAACACCTCACGCGAAGATCGACTCCTGAACCTCCCTCAGATCGATTCTTACCAAAACCCAACCTTAAAATCGAACCACGGACCTACACGTCTCGAACATTACCAACACGTACACAACCGTGCCACAACTCCCACAATCTAACCATGCACATCAACCCAAGGATGGCATCTAAACGAAACACCTGAGGCCACAACACGACCCCCAAACCACCACACGACCAACCGAATCCCAAAAGAAATCCGCAGGTATTAAAATCGACTAATCCCATAAATTAATCAATTGAATACCATAGGATGCCAAACGGAAACCAATGACCGAACAAAAACCATCAAAACGAACACCAAACGCCCACACAGGACCCCAGTCGACTGGTCCAAGCTCCCAGTCGACTGAAAACATGCTGGAAAGCAAGAAACGCCCAACCTGAGCCATGTCAGTCGACTGACCTCCCAGAAATTCGATCCAGTCGACTGACCTGCCTAGAAACCGTTTTTAAGCCTCGGTCTCCACCTCCAAACCCTTAAATCGAAGCCTCTAACTCCCACACAACACCCTCAGACATACACACGTCCAAACCCAACACTAAAACCTCGAAAGAGAACTTCGAAACGCTATTTCACCCACCGAAATCGCCGAAACACGATTTTAAACCAAAAACCCAAATTTTACAGAAAATTAGATTTATAGTTATCCGACCGATAAAAACTACACCCGATTACATATAGCGCCCTTATAAAACATACAGGTATAGAATTCTACCTCGATGAGTTCAAAACTTGACGTCTCGATCCACGTGTAAAAGCGAGCTTCGCCGAAATAGAATTTCATCTGGATGAACGCGTAAACCATGACGTCAATAACAAGGATCGGCAGTTTGATCGTCGAAAACCGAGCTCTGGGCCTCTGAGAACTTAGAGAGAAGGCAGAGAGAAAATAGGAAGCTTGTTGGAGAAGTTTTTGGAAAATATTTTTTGAAAATATCTAATTTCAGATATTTATAGGCTTCCAAAATATCTTTTTTTTGAAATTTTTTGAAATTCACACCACAACAGCCCACGACCCAGGGAACCTACCCCGTATGCATATTTAAGGTCGATCATGCATCAAAGTAATAAAAATATGCTCAAACGAAACACATAACGCTCGTCCGAAAATGCTGAAAAAAAAATGGGTCAGGGTCTCACAATAATTGGAGGCTCAAATTTTACTAATAGTTCGATATATACTTTTATCTTATATTTATTTACTAAGTTTGTATTCGGATTGGACTTTATATATATCCCATTTATGAATAATAATTTGTCCTAAGGAGAGGGTGGAATGTGATGCCTCGAATTTCAAGTAACATCCAGAGCCTCAAAAGTGCTAAAGGCGTGAAACTAAACAGCAACGAACCATACATTTGAAGGTACAAGTATTATCAAGTTTAATTATTACATTTAAAAAGTGAAAAGAGAGATACAAAATGAACGGGATTCCAACTAAAAGGGGGTACAAAACAAAAACAAATACAAGTTTGAAAGAGAATTTGGGCTCATGAGAGCCACGGTTTCACGACTTCGTCCTCAACTCAAAGGCAACCTCGACCGACTTGTCAAAACCTAGCATTAATCGCCATGAGGTGCGACGTCTAGAGAAATCAAACTCATATACATGTGTTTTATGTAAACAAGTCACATAACATCGATATAGAGGATGCATAATGAGATTGATAATGAGGACGATAAAATGATTCTTTTAATTACTACGATTATTTAAATCTAGGTTATTCTTGGTTCAACTGTCTGGAAGAACCATCTTAATCCTGATCAACAAGTACAGACCAAGTCTACCGATCAATATCAAGCCCTCCTTCAGCCACAATGATGACCTCATAGTCGAATTAATTATCCAACAATGTCATCCAATGGGTAAGGGCGTGGACAAGTCAACACCTCAGGCCATTGAATATCAGGTCAAGGTTTAGTGTGCGATCTATACAAGTCACCACCATCATGCGGTACCACGATGTTTTCATACGCCATATTCCTGTTCGCGTTGCTCTCGTACGTCATGTTTCCATACGTACGCATAAAGTAGTACAAGGCTCAAGACGTGAGACGGCTCAAGATAAGGCACTACTCAAGATATAACATGGCTTAAAATATCCATAGATCCAAAATCATATCGCTGATTTTATAAATTATTCAAATTTTACCAGAAGTGTGTAATGGGATCCCCGCAACCCTAATCCATGAATGTGAGCATACAACCCAAGGTATAAATACAAACTTATCCACATGATGAGAATTTTATGCATGCTATAATGGACTAACAGGTGATTATCAAAATTAAAGACAAGAATCCTTTATTCTCATATTTAAATCATCATGCTAAACATCACTACGTTATCATACAATACTTAGGCAATTAAGTTAACACTTAAACAAGACATTAATAAACAATACTTAAACACATCAACCATAGCAATATGATTCGCAACTCAACATAGCATGGCATGTCATGGCAATAAACACATTGAGGATTAACTTAGGGTTTCAAAACACTATGAAATAGCTAAGAAATTAACTAGTTCGGCCTCTGCATTTGGGGAGTTTAAGATAACAAAACTTCATAAAAAAATTTAAAAATTTGCAGTTAGCTAATTTAAAATGTCATGTACAACTTTCTTAGAGAAAACTTTTTTGAATTTCACCTCTAAAACAGTGTTTTGGCTAGAATGAGAAGTGTGACAAAATCTAGCCTGTTCTTCAATAGAAGACAGATTTTGTTACTAACCTATAAAAAATCGAACAAAAGCTTTTATCCTTGATTAAATATTTCTATAATTTTACAGAGATAGATATGAATGTTAGGAAGCCTTGAGACTTGACTTTGCTCAAAAATCCTTTGTGATTTGGGAGGAAACAATTTTTGATCAGAGAGTGTCCAGATTTGACACATCCAAGGAGAAATAGCACAACTTTCTCAATACTTAAGCTTTTTCAGTGATTCTAATGAAGTTAGAAAAATAAGAAAAAAATATAACTTTCACCACTAGTTTCATGCAAAAATAAGTTTTTTTTACAAGGAATGACATTATTTCAAAGTTTACTGTTCAGAATAGTGTTTTTGTTCGTTCAGGATAGAAATTTTAAAAATATGAAAAACTTGTAAAAAGTCTTACAAAAACTCGTGCATGTAAGGGACATAAATATTAGGCTATAGAAAATTTTAGAGGTCTTTGAGATGAGTTTAGACCTAGAAATAAAATTGCACAAATTCTGAAATTACAGTAGGATTTCATGGGACAGATCCAAAAAAATTCATATGCATGGCCCTTGATTCTTCCATCCATGGCCCTATCCTTCATATATATTGTTTATATACGAGTTATAGACCATTTTTGAAGATCAAAACTCAAAACAAAAAAAAAAAAAATTAATGAGGAGAAAGAAAAGGGACCAAATTTGGGTCCATGCCACCATTCCGTGGGAGAGAAATGGAGCGCCCTACTCTTATGAGTTTTGGAGCCAAAGAATGCATGGAGAGGTAAAATATAAATATATGTGAATAATTATGACCTTGAATAATCTGATGTGATGAAGAAATAAAGAAGATTTGATGAAGAATACTTTTTGAAGACTTGAAGACACTAAGAACAAACATGGATTCCCTTCTTTCTTCTTTTTTCTTCTTCTTCTTCCCTCTCTTTTCTCTCACTATATTCACCCTATATCTCTATTTATGGTTCAGCAGAATGACGGAAAATGAATGGGATTTAAGCTGGAGAAAGTGAGTGGAGGAGACATGATGGTGTGTCATTATGTAAGGGAAAAGGCCCAATGAGGATGCATGCAATACTTGGGTGATATGGCACAAAAGAGGTTTCTTGTGTGTGTGTGGGTGAAGGGGCTGGCCAAGAGGTGATTATCCCCCCTAAAAATCTGATTTTGGTTGTATAAATTATTATAAGGGTCTAAGAGGGTATAATTATATTATATTGCAAAAAATAAATACTTAAAAGTAGCTTAAATTATAAAAATAGTCACTTTTACCATGGAATTTTATTAAATAAATAAATTTTTGGTTGGTACATTCTATCTATATTTTTAAAATATTATTGTAATATTTAAATAAATATATATAAAAGATATGAGTTAAAATAAGTCCCTTTGCAAGAATTTTTAAAATAAGCTTTTTAATTTAAAACTAGTATACAAAGTTTCTATTAATTAAATTGAGGTATAAAATATATTATTTTAAATTAAATTATCTTTAAAAAAATTTAGTCTTGAAAATTAAAATATTTTTAAGGCCTTGTTTGGTTTAAAAGATGAATTGGGTTAGCAAAAGGGAATTTAATGGGTTATGGGCTTAATCTTTAAGAACTGGGCTTGTTAATTAAATTTGGGCTCAACGGACAATTTGATTGGTTCAATGAGGATTTTGGGCTATTTGAGTTTCAACAGAGATTCAATGAAAAGATCGGAACGAAAAAAAATTACTCGAAACGAACACGTTAGAATAAGTCAAAATTTTAAATATTTTATTATATATTAAAAATATTAAATTAAATGGGTGAGCACATAAACACGTATATTATTCTTATATTAACTTTTTATTATTATTATTATTATTTTTTTAAATAAAAAGCCAGGCCGTTACATGGAATATTTAGTCCAGGGATTCGAAAAGCGAAGGGATTAAGTGTGAAAATATAATTTTGTCCTTTAATTTTACTTTTGTAATATTTTTAGTTTTTTTTTTTACTTTTTACTTTTAGCTAACTTTTTATATCTTTATTCGTATTTCTTAAATGTCTTGATATAGTTAATACTGATTTTTATTTTTTAAAATTTTTGTTCCATTTTTTTATACTTTTTTTGTTCCAATTTTTAATCAGGACTAGGTAGGATTAAGTTTTAATATCAATTTTTACTTTGCAATATTACTAGTGACATTTTTTTTACATTTATTTTTTGGCTCTAGCATTATCTATTTTTTTGACTTTTTGTTCATATTTGAAAATTTTTAAATCTTGGTCTTATTTAAATTTTTTATTTTTAATTTTGTTTGACAATATTTCAATTGTGTTTACTTAGTAAACATACAACTAGATATCGCACTACTAAGTAATATAAAAAATAAAATTATTATTGTCATATATTTCAAATTCATTAGAAACAACAATGATGTGGGACTGCATGAACCAATAAACAAATTCTTAAGTCAAATTCCTTAAACAAATGTCAAATATAAATTTTCTCGTAAAAAAATTGAACTTTGTAATTATAAAGTAGTGCAATTTTTAAATGTAAGAATAATGTCACTTTTCTCATACAAGAGTTTTTTTTTATTTTTGTCATAATATTATTATTTCTATTTAATTCATACCAAAACAAACAAATGATTAGATAAGTACTTATCTAATGAAGTAAACAAATACAAGATTGAATTAAAGTGAAATCATCTTATTCAGAGTATTTGATACTTTAGAACAATTAATCTTAAGACTGTTAATTCATACTAATCCAATCACAAACTCTAAATATGATATTATTGTACTAACAACAATTAATATTAATAGGATTCTTTTCCATGCACATGGGATAACAAAATTATTTTACTAAATAAATTTTCAGATTGAAGTGGGGTTTGAGGCTTGGTTTGGGATAATAAGCAGTAAATTAGTTTATTTTCGTTTTTATTAAAGTTTGTTTTTATTTTATGACGAAATATTTTACTGGATTGTCTTAATTAGACGAATCTAGAGATTAGAGATTTTTGTCGAAAAGATAAAAAAATCTACTAAAAACGAAAAAAAAAAAAAAAATGACTTACTAATTTATTTTTCTATTTTCTTTTCATATTTTAGTTAAACTTTTTAATGTTTTGATTCGTCTTAATAAAAAGAATTGAAAATGTATATTATTTTGACAAAGCAATTAAAAAAATTATAAAAACTTAACTAAAATATAAAAGATAATAAATTATTATCTCAAATCAAGGTTGGAAACCCGTTTAATTCTTTTCAAAGCAGCTTATCATATTATAGATTAAGAGACCTATTTTGATTTGTGTTTGGACTAAATTTTTTTTAAAGCGTTTTTTTTGCTTAACCTATTTGTTTGGTTTTTTATTGTAATCAAATAACTTTTTTTTTATATTTTTTTACATAAATCTTTTTACAAAAAAAAGTCAAAAAACTAAAATACCTATAAAAAGCTAAGGCAAAACACAAGCTTGAAATGCTTAGAAAAGTTTATTATTAGCAGTACCAAACACTCACGTTGTGTAATTAATGCATCACAATCCCCATGGGTCCAAATGATGGGAACCCTTTCACTAATTTGGGCGCTTTCTCAGCAGTAGATTGGTATTTCGGTCTTGTTGGCTTTGAATTTAAAAAAGAAAAAAGAAAAAGGAGGGATTAGAGATAAAAGGAACTAAAAGGGAAGTGCGACGCCCACGTGTCATATTTTGTTTGAGCATGTTTGTTATTTTGGATTAAATTGAATTCAATTGCATAAATAAGTGTTGGAATTGAATTGAATTTGATATTGGTAGATTGAATTTGTAAATATTAAATTTAAAAATCTTTAGTCAATCAATAGTATTGAAAGATAAAAAAACTAAAATATATTGAGTTTCTTCAATCATATGAGAATCATCAGAATCATGTTAGTAAACTTTTAGGCAATCAGTTGTAAAATCCGTACAAATGTATATATATAAACAATTCAGTTTTAAGAATTAATAAGAAAGTTAATGGGAGAATTAATAAAAAAGCTAGTAGGAGAATTAAGAATGAGTTTCAGTTATAAAAATTGTGGGTCTATGACTAGAATAAGGTAGTTTGTTTTCTTTACAAGATAAAGAGAGAGAGAGAAACCTGCTAAAAAGAGAGGGAGAGAGAGAGAGAGAGAGAGAGAGAGAGAAGATTGATAGATGGACGGTTGAGCCTCATTTTGGTAAGTTTTTTTTTTTTTTCATCCTTCTTTATTGCTCTCTGTTTAATGGAGGATCAATGGTGCCAGGAAATGTTACAAGGAAAAGCACGCAGGAGAAAAAACAAAACAGTGTACCTTGTTTTGCACTTTACACACAACACTTTGCACACACATATATATAATGTAAAACAGTATAATATACTTTAAAAAAAAACACGTACATGTAGACTGTTTATAGTATAATATAGTATAATAAGCCCACTGGTTTTTTTTTACTACTATCGTTTAAATCTAAACTTGAATCTGAATTTTTTTTTCTGGAATCACGGTGAGAAACACCGAATTTTTTGTTAAAGTATTCAGATTTAGATAAACTAACAGATGCAGTAAAAACCACAAAATGGCATTCTTTATTTTCTGGCTTGGATTCAGTTTCATTGTTACTTGACTCATCATCATCCCATGTGACAGAAAATTTTTTTATTTGAATAATCTTGAGCAGTATGACTATATCCCTGACATTCAAAGCACTGTACCTATTTGGTTTTGATTTTTTGAAAAAAACTTTTCATTTTTAGTGGCATTCTTACTTTGTCACTAGTCTTTCCGGACTTATCATTGAAGTTATATTTTTTATTTAATAAATATTCTTTTAATTTTTTAAGAATAAAATTTATAACTTCATGGTCAAAGTCCATCTCATCATCAGTAGATTCTATATCAACCTTTGAAATCTTTAAAGCAATTCCTTTCAATTTTTTAAGTTAACATAAAGTCAACTCACAAGTCTAAAGTTTCCAATCAACTGTTCCACTTTAAGAAAATTAATATCTTTTTTTCTTTAATAGCGGTGACTTTTGGTTAAAATTTTTCAAGTAGCGATCGTAAAATTTTTGGAACAATGAGATTCCAAAATTTTTTCTCCAAAGTATAAAACAAGAATTCACAATATTATTCAATTTTGCATAAATTTCATCAAATGTTTTACTTTCTTCTATTCTTAATGTTTTAAAATTAGTAGCGAGTCTTTGAAATTTTAAAATTTTAACCGTTGAAGTGCCTTCATGAGTGATTTTAAGGATATCTCATGCTTCTTTAGTAATTTTACTCGTACAAATTTATCGGAGTTCTTCTAGTGTGACACTTTTAAAGATGGCATTGATAGTCTTGCTATTCTAACATATATTTTTTTAAAATTTTTTATCACATTGTTCGGCTAGTTTTAAAATAAAATCATTACCAAACTTGACAGTAAGTCGGGTATAGCCATTAACAACAAAATTCAAACTCTTCCATTGATAGATTTTTAAAAAGCCCTCATTCGAGCTTTCCAATAAAGGTAGTTCCTTTCATCCAACATGGATGGTCTAATAGTTGAGTTTTCTTCTCTTGGAAATTCCGTAAATAAGATTGATTAGAACAGTTTTTTTTCAAAAATAATATTTTTAATAAAAAAAACATAATAAACCCCCCCTTTTTAATAAAAAATAGAATATTATAAATATTTTTGAAAAGAAATTATAGTTATTTTTGAAAAAAAAACCTGCTCTGATACTAATTGAAAAAATTATTTTTATATTTTAAAATCAAACAAATTACAAAAATTATTCTTTTTACATTTTTAATCAATCGATGCCATAGAATACGAAAAGTAAAGAATCAAACATAAAAACTCAACACATGATATTTTTTACGTAAAAAAACTAACTTGGGTAAAAAATCATGGGATTTATATATCCAAGTCTAGGTAAGCACTAACCAATTGAACAATTACAAGACACCACTTACAGACTTTGATCGAATCATCAATCCAAATGCTTTAAACTATCTTGCCGAATTCATGTTTACCGTTCCCCACTTGATCACCGCAGCAACGAATACGCGAAATTGTCACTCCGGCAGAATCCTCATTCGGAACTTAGAACATCATCTAAGATTTGTTATGAACAATCTTTGAATATTTGAGACACGTGAAGAACTTCTGTTTTGCTTTAGAATCACTGAATATTAAAGTTTAGAAATTGATTTTCGTGGGTGGCCTATGGTCCTATTTATTGGTTTGAAAACCAGGCAATTAGAGTTTCAATCCAATTAAAATTGTCTGGGGTCTGCTCGAACTCACTTGGGACCGTTCGAGCAGTCATGTGCCAGACTGCTTACTGTTATTGCGTGAACTTGCTTCATTGGGTTGTACTCTTGCCTTCTTATGTTGTACTTCAGTCTTCCTGTCTGAATAATATTTTGATAAAAGACTCTTAATCCAATTAAGACTTACAACTCAATTAAATAATTTAACTAAATCAAATAACTTTGAGTTCTATAGTCATCAAATCACAAGAGTCCTAAACGAACTAGAAGTTTTACAATACTTGTACAACCTAGACTGTCACAAAAATATATGAAATTTAATATAATTAATATTATAAATAAATTCCTAACAATGTGATCCATGGATGTCTTTTGATCTACAAAGTGGTAGATAGATCTTTTCATTCTCCACTCCAGGCGAACTCTCTGCAGCAAGCATGCTGATATGATGACACCTTTCTAAGGTTCAGTTCATCTTCTAATCTTATTTTTAGTAAAAGCGATAGGGATAGAAGAAGTCACATTAGGTTCAATTACTGTCTCTAATTAACGCTTCAATGCTGACAAATCTGTGTTTGATAGAATCTGCAATCCTATCAAGAGTTATATTTATTGTATTCCCTGCTCTACCTTTTGTAAGTTTTGAATGCTGATGAGGATGTAATTACAGGAGAAGCAGCATTCTGCATAAGTTTTTTACTTTTTTTCTCTATCCTTTATGTTCTATCATTTAGTACAATGGTGTTTTTTCTGCAGTATAATTGGGAAACTGCAAGATTCTTCTGTATTTTCAAATGCTCATAAATTTCTATAGAAGTATCAGTAATGCTATGAATCTAAAAATAAAACCCACAAAAATATTCAGAAAGTAATCTGGATGACATTTAATAGAATGTAGAACATACTTCAATGCACGTGTAATTTTTTTTTTTTTTGGGAGTTTGGGGG
>JAOTRH010080933.1:0-17196 GCA_034768845.1 Heliamphora exappendiculata
GGCCAATCCAATTGTAATTGAATCTTTTATTGAAATCTGGATTTCCATGGCCAATGAAATTCACAGATTCCAACAATGGGCATCAATGCCGCAGAGAGCCCAGTTCCTCAAGCCCCAACAGTAATAGGTAGTAGCGTCGTCGTCTTGATTAGCACAAATTAATGCTTCTAAACACTTAATTTTTTTGAGTTATTGTTGACTGCCTAAATCCTTGGAAAGCACACGATCATCTCGATTTTTAATAATTGATAATGAATTTTACGTGATTCGTCAAAGACTTTGGGTCACCACCACCTTAAGGCCCGATTGGCAATTTTGAAATTTTGATTTTTTAATTAAAAATGTTAAAAAGTTAAAATTATTCATTTGGTTAAAAAAAATTAAAAAATTAAAAAAATTAAAAAATTAAATCAAAATACAAAATTTTAAAATATTCTATTCAAATTTTTACTATTTTTAAAATACAATAATACTCTTTATTCATAATTTATTTACTATCACTACCAACTATTTATAATTATTAATATCAAATATATACAATGATAAAATTTGCCCACTTTGAACAAAAGAAAAAAAGTTAACTTTTTATCTAAATAACAAATTTTAAAAAAGCTAAGCTATCAATCAATTTATTTTAACTTTTTAATTAGAATTGTTAAAAAAAAATTAAAAAAAATTAACTTTTAAGTTAATTAACAATTGGGACTCTGCATAGACATTATTTATTTTAATTAAAATTTATGATGTGATGGCAGATTGTGGGGTGGCTTGTGGTGGGAGGTGCCAAAAGTCATCGAGGCCCAATCTGTGCAAGAGGGCATGCGGGAGTTGTTGCACCAAGTGCAACTGCGTGCCGCCGGGAACTTCCGGCAACTACGACGCTTGTTCTTGCTACTTTACCCTCACTACCCGCGATGGATTTCGCAAATGTCCTTGAAAATCAAGCGTACGTTTTAATTAATTGGTGTGAGGCGTGAAAGAGAGATTCATTCCTGCTGTTATTTGTTTATTTTTTATTTCGCGTATGAATATGTTTGGTTTCTGTTTATGTATAAGAGATGAAACAATTATTTATAAATTTGATGCAATTGTGGTCTTAACAACACTTTGGACTTCATGAGTACAGCTTCGATTCTCACTCTTTGTTTGTTTGTTTTTTTTTTTTGGTAACGCTTCGTTTGTTGGGCAAAAAACAAATTCAAAAAAAAAATTTTAATTTTTGTATTCTTTTAGTCATATAATGAAAATTTAAAATCAATAAAATAATGTTTTAATGGTCAACAAAAAAAATAAGTTAATTTGGTGAAAATGTTTTCTATTTTCTAAAGGGCAAAAATATTTTTAGATATAATGAAATACAATTACTATATATTACTATCATCGCTCCAACACCACTAAACTATTACCATCATATCGCTGCAGGTCCCCACCACACTGGCATTATTGTTGTCGTTGTTGTAACTTTGGCTATTGTTGCCACCATCGTCCATTGTCGTGCTTTTTATATAATTTTTTATATTTTTTTAAAAATATTATAATTTTTAGTATATATATTTATTTTTTATAAAAATTATATTTTTAAAATTTATTTTTCAAAATTTATATTAAATATAAAATTATTTAAAAATAAATTTTTTTAAAAATAAATTTTTTTTAAAAAATAATTACTTTAAGCCAAGTTCTTTTGTTTATTTGTTTAAAGCTATTTTAAGATAAGTTTTTTAATTTATTATCTTTTGGCTTAAGATCACTCTTACGGTTTACCAAACGAACCATTTGCTTATTTAGCTTAGCCCATGTTTGGTTTTCCAAAGAAAAATTAACAAACTTTTTTTTATCTCATAATTAAAGAAAAAAAAAATTATTTACATTTCAAACACTCTAATTTTTTGAACTAAAATTACTATAATAACTTTAATTAAAAAATTAGCTTTTCTCAAAAAAAATAATAATAATAATCCGCGCCAATAACCCAAACGCGACAACTTAAAAACAAAAAATAAAAAAATAATAGACATTTTAATAAATAAATAAATAAATAAAACTACTATAAAAATTATCTCAAACACCCAACTTTTTTTCCTCTTTTTTTTTAAAAAAAATTAAATATTTTAAAAACTAAAATTTTTAGATATCCCAAATAAACCTTTAAAATGACTTTAAATAAAAAAAACATGACTTAATACCTGGCAAACTAGGCCTGAGTTGAAAGTGATTCTTTATGTTTTTTTTAATAAAAAAAACACTGTATAGGTTTGGGCGCTGGACAACCTGGCAAACTACTTTGAATTCTTGAGCATTAGTTGGGTTCTGCTGAGAGATAGGGTACACGCTCCAATTTATTTTGATTTTGTATTAAATTAAAAATTAAATTATTTTAAATAATTTTAAGAATTTAAAAATTAAAATTAAATTATATGTATCATATAATTGAATTGAACTAATAAGCAATGATTTGGTTTCAATTTAGAACCGCACTTGTAAGAATAAATATTTATTTTATATTTTATGTTTAAAAAAATTATACATTTATTTATTTTATTTTTTCTATTAAATTTTTATTTTTTATTTATATTATTTATTTTTTATTTTTTTATCACTTGTTTCACATTCTTACAAAAATATATTTTTGCTTTTTTAAATTATAAATTATATTTTATTACTTTTTCATCTATTATCAATAGATTATGAATTATATAATATTATGATCGTATAAAAAATAAACTAAAATAAATAGTATTTTTAATTTTATTTATTTATATATAATGCATAATATAAATATTATTAATAAGTGACAAATCAGTTCAGTTTCATACGTTTTTTTGAATCTTAATTCGAAAATCGAACAATAAGAAACGGTTCCTAATTATTCAGAATCGGAGCCAAACTGTTCACTAAAAAGATCGAATCGAATCATACGATTTGAATTAATCCGGATCGGTTTAACAGTTTAAATAGTTTTTTGAGCACCCATACTCACAACCCTATCAAATGCTGGCTTCCGACATAGGATAGCGGCAAAGTGTCTGAAAATTATTTAATACTTTGCCACTCGTTCGATAATCGGTGTAAATTGAATGTGATTAGTAGTGAAAAAAAAATTAAGAATGAAGTGAGGTGAGATGAGGTGAAATTGAAAATAAGATGAGATTATAAATGAGATGAAATTAATTTTTTATATTTGATTTGTGTAGAATTAAATGATAGACTATAAAAACTCATATTTAATTTAGGTGGGATTAAATAGTATGGGATTGAATTAAATTTATGAATTTTCAATATTACCCTTGTACTAAAAAACTAATAAATATATTTTTATTTTTTATATTAGCTTCTAAGTTAATTTATTTTAAAATTAACTTAAATAAGCGAATAAGTTAAATTTTATGTTATTTATTTTAATATTTTTTATTTTTTATTATTTTTCTTAATTTTTCAAATTCACTTCTTGGAATAAATAAATTAGAACTTATAAGTTAATAAGTTAATTCTTTTAATATTAATATTAAAATTACTTAAGTTTTTATTTTTTATTGATATTTTTATTTATTTCTTATCTTTCTTTCAAACAAGTGTAAAATCGTTCACAAAAATTGAATCCACCTGAATTGGATTACCAATACCGAGTTGAAGGTGAAATTATAAAAGTGGGCTCTGAATGAGATTAATAATCCGACCAGACTGGTAGTCCAACCCCACTAATCTAAAGCAAACATAAGATAAATATAGCGACTGAATTGGAAATTCAATCCCACTTTTTACAATGGACATCAAACAGGGCCTACAAGCACAATTTGTTGAGCTAGGAGTCTTGTATTTTATTGGACTCATATTTTTATATTATTTTAATTTATATGTAATTGGGTTGAGGTGAAATTAGAAGACTACTAAAAATTTATTCTGTATATGATTATAATAATATGTACTCATGGACTTTAGAATTTTCGAGTGTGTACATATTAATAGGACACTAGTGGAGTCTTAGAGTTCAGATACAGTAGACAGAAAATTGTAACGTTAACTAGTAGAGAAAATGAAGATGAGTGATGTATTTTTTTCACATTTAACGTAGTGAAATATTTTCTGTATTGCTCGTGGATATAAGCCGGTATAGGCCGAACCACGTAAATCTTTGGTGTTGATTATTTATTTACTTTTTGTGCGTAATTTTTTATTTTCGTTCGCGTTTAGAGATTTGTGTTCAAATTTCAACATAATTTTTGCTCTCCACTCCATTAGAGTTCATTTCGCAATTTAGCTTTAAATTGATTTTTTTGCTTTAAGCCAAAAAACCAAATAATTCGTTTACTTGGAAAATATGTGACTTTTAAGTTAAAAAGGTAAAATAGCTTTAAGCTAAAAGACAAAAAAATTTGCTTAAACTTGTTATAATTTTTAAAATTTATTTTTAAATAATTTTATGTTCAATATGGATTTTGTTAGATAGATTTTGATGAGTAATTTTTAAAAATATAATTTTTTGTAAAAAAATAGATGTGTATAATAAAAGTTATAATATTTTTTAAAAAATATAAAAAAACATTATGTAAAAAGAAAAAAAAGAAAAAAGTTAAAAATCTTTGAGTTGAATGAGGCTTTTGCTTTTTGAGTTTTAAGCTAAAAGCTAAAAAAATTGACTTAAAGTCGATAGCCAAACGAACACTTAAAAATATAATGATTTTAGCTTAGATCTTTTCTTTTTTTTTTTCACTTGCTTGGATCTCATTTAAAAGGCTAATTTTTTAATAAATTTCAACTAAAACTTATGATCTAATCAGTCCTCTATATTATTTTTATACTAAACTTACTTCTAATATATTATTTATATTCCATGAATACTTTCTTCATCTCTACCATATATTCTCACCCCCCACCAGCCTCGGCACTCTCACCGTTACCATTACTAGATCGCCACAACTCATCACTGCCACCACTATCACTATTAGATCGCCACCACCACCAGATCGCCATCACTCCCGCCCACCAAATTACTTCTGTTGGCATGAGAAAGAGTTTGAGACGAAAATGATTATATTGTGTAAATACATATAGATTGACGAAAAAAACATTTTATATATATGAGATTTTTTATAACAAATGTCTCGTTTTTAAAAGAAGATATTTCATAACAAATGAAATATTTTATAATAAATAAAAAATGTGTTATTTTTTAAACTAGACATTTTATAATAAATTACTCATTTTTAAAATGAGAATTCTCATTTTTCAAAATAAATGTCATATTTTTTAAAATATATATATTTTATATGACAATAAATAAGACATTGTGAAATAAAATAAAAAAACGTAATTGAAGATTTGTTGAACACGTGCATACCTTCCACAGTGATGAAAAATAAATGGAGAAATTGCTAGATTCCCTGACTTCTTCTTCTTCTTTTCAAAATCGATTCAAAATGGGAACGGTTATCTCATAACACTTGCGATTGCACCACCTTCCACTTCCCCATTGCAATCTTCCTCATATCCAATGGCGTCTACTACCACCTCCTTGTGAAACTCGCCGGCAAAATGCGAAAACTGCCAATCTGCCATTTTCGATCTTGAGTTCATCGAAGAGGAAGAACACCTGGAGATTTGGCGAAAATGGAGTGGAAGAAGGTCTATATTTTTTTTCCCGTTGAAGCTGTTCCAGAGGTTCCTCCCACCACTCTTTGCGTCAAAATTCAGAGAGAGAGAGAGAGAGAGAGAGAGAGCTTTGTGCAGTTAGGAAAGCCTCGAGTAAGGGGAAAGGGGTATATTTGTTAAGAAAGATTATTTCAAAAATGAGACTTTATGGTATAATTAAAAAAATAATTAGTACTTATTTAAAAACAAATTCATCAAATAGAACCCCTAATTAATTTTTTCTTTAAAAAAATGCGGCATATTTGATTATTACGCTAAATATCAACAAATAATATAAAGCCCATTTGGTAATATTTATATAACGAAAAAACATACATTTATTTATTTTTATAAAAATTGATATAAATATGTTTTCTATGATAAATATATTGGGAGAAATATAATGCCATAAGAAACATGCTTGGTAGTGCAGAAAATACATTTTTATTGACTTTCAACGATTACAATAAACAGTATTTACAGAAAATAAAATTGCAGAAAATAACATGAACAAAATATGCAAATTGAGTCCTGCAAACGCAGTTTTCTAAAGAATGATTCACCGCCAACCGAGGGTGTTGTAGGTTTTTTCACCGGCGTCACTCTCCTAGGATAAAATGGTTGACCCGAACGTTGGAGCACTACCAAGGATCGGCTATGAACGTATCTCGTCTGTCTTTCTCTCTCTCTCACAGTTTGCAACCTATCTGTATACTCTCCTCTTACCTCTGTGCACACACATCTGCTTTTGTATTTTTTTCTACAGAAAACTAGAGAAGGAAGACAGTTTTATATAGACTTTCACTCATTAAGGGTTACAAAAGGAATCAATTGCCAATGAATGGAATTGATTCTAGAATTCAATTTCTAATTGAATGGCCAATTCAATTATCGATTGAAATCAATTATTGAATTCTGGAATTCAATGGCCAATTGAATTTACAAATTCTAACAAACCCCCCATGAATGAAATTTGCAGGAGTACAAACTCAGATTACAAAGCTGATTGCAAGAGAGATAGACAACTGAAAGTCCCTGCATATGATAGGTAGTGGTTAGCCTTGAACCTTTCCTTGTGAGAACCTATCGAACTTACTGGCAAACAAGTGAGCGGTGCCGCCTTGAACTGTGTCACCTTAGCAGTAAATCGAGACAATAGGTTTCACACAACAACTTTCACAACAAAGCTTTCGTTCTCACTGCTGTGTTCGTTTTGGCCATGAAACACTCTTCCTAGTTCTACAAGTATTTTCTCGAGAATTTTACCTTATCAAATTATATTTTGGTAAAATTTGTTTTTGCACGTAGATCGAGAGATTGAGTTTTTAACTCAACGAGGTAAGATCATGGACTCTCATGTTTTATAAGGGTGCTACGTGTAATCGTGTATGTTTTTACCGTTTAAAAATGTATGAAAAATCGGTTTATAAGTTGGATTTTGATTTTAAATCATTTTGGGTGTTTTTGGTTGGATGGAATCGGGTTTCGAGTGTTTCTCTCGAAATTTTGTGGTAATTTTGGGCTTCTGTATGTCCGTGGGTTGTTAAATGGGTGTTTGGATCGTTTAATTTGGGGTTGAGAAGTTTTTTCCATTGCTAGGGTTTGCTTTTTACCGTTGCCTAGTTCTCTAGTTGAAAAATCTAATTCTGTTGCATTTGTGTCGACACTTCTGTTGTTGATGTCGACACATTTTCTTTCTGTTTGTGTTGTCCTTGTCGTAGTTGTTTTGTGTTGACACATTTTCTGCTGGTGTCGACATATTTTGTCGCTGGTGTCGACACTTTTCTGCTGGTGTCGACACTTTTCTGCTGGTGTCGACACTTTTAGTCTCTGCATATGTTGGCTAAACTCTCGGTTCTTTTGTGTCGACACCTCTACTGTTTGTGTCGACACATTTTTTCTGTTTGTGTTAACACCTTCGCTGTTTGTGTCGACACCTTTTCTGTTTGTGTCGACAACACCTTCGCTGTTTGTGTCGACAACACATTTGCTGTTTGTGTCGACACTTTCGCTGGTTGTGTTGAACCCTTTTCTTTGGTCGTGTTGGGGCCTTAGGGGTTTCTTTTGGCCTTGTTGGGCGTGTGTAGAAGTTCGTGTTAGCCATGTTGGGCGTGTGTTGGTTTGGATTATGATGTGTTGATGGTTAGGTTCTTGGTTTTCAATCGGTGTTCTATGGTATTCAATTGATTAATTTATGGGATTAGTCGATTCAAATACCTGTGAATTCCTTTTAGGGCTCGGTTGGTTGTGTGGTGGTTTCGGGAGTCGTGTCGTGGCTTCGGGGTTTGTTTAGGAGCCGTCCTCGGTGGTGATGTGTATGGCTACATGTGGGTTGTTGGGGCACGGTTGTGTGCATCGTGGTTAGGTATGGGCGTGTTTGGGCTCATGGCACATTTGGAGGAAATGTGGTGTTTTTGTGACCTCGTGATTTGAGGGGTTTAGCGTTGACCTTCGAGTTAGGCTTGGTTTTTATGGGTTGTTGTTATCCATGTGAGTGGATGTCGGGTTGTTTGATGGGTGGCGTCATGATATGAAGTTATCTATGGCTATGTGCGTTTATAACTTGCTATGTACATTTATAACTCTGTTTATTTATGTACGAGATATGTAAGTAGATTACATGGCTTTGATATCGTTATGTGTAACGTGATTTTATGGTTTAAAACTCAGAGATTTTATAGGCATGGTTATGTGGAATATGCGAAACGGATGCATGTGGTATATGTTGCATGGGTTGCATGTATTGTGTGAGTCGCGTGTGTAGCGTGTGACGTGGTTTGTGAAACGTAGTGATAGTACATGATTTTATGCATTTAAACCCTGATTTAGTATGCATATGATGATTCAGTATTATCCCGCAATGTTCAGTGTTATCCTGTAATGTTCAGTTTTATCTTGTAATATGCGGTTTTAGCCCGTGGTGTGCGGTCTTATCCCGCGGTGTGCATTCTTATCCTGTGGTTTACGGTTTTAACTCGTGGTATAGTCCCGTGGTCGGCAGTTTCATCCCGTGGCTTACTATAAAGTTTACGATTTTACCCCGTGGTTTAGTTTACGATTTTACCATGTGGTTTGGTTTACGGTTTTACTCCGTGGCTTGCGATTTTATCCCGTGATTTATGATTTTACCCCGTGATTTATGATTTTACCCCATAGTATACAGTTTTATCCCGAAAATGTGTATTTATGTACAGATCTTTATCTCAGTGTTAAGACTGTGGTTACGGCTTGTGAGCGCCGGTTATACACATCTGTACTGCGTTCTTTTGGAATTGAGGTCTCTCGGTCTAAGAGGGTACATGGATTGCATGAATTGCATTATGGGACGGATAAAACTAATTTTAAATTATTTTTAAGAGTCGTGTGAATCGCGATCTAAATACCGTTTTTAAACTGTTTTCAAGGCTCCTGTGAGTGAGTCTAACATGGTTATTATTCTCGTTTTTCCTGCATGTGAAAATTATTTTAATGGGTTGAAAGAAAGTCTAAAACTGCACATCGTTTTCCTAGCATGTTTTTCTTATATTGTATGTGTTGTCTAGTTTCTACTGAGCCAAGTGCTCACGGTGTGGGATAAAATATTTCAGGTACCGATCATGCAGGTTGATCTGGAGTTGCTGGAGAGATGGAAGAGTTGTAGTCTTCCTTTTGTTTCTTTCTGTTACATGTATATTGTACATGTTTCCGGCGTTAGGGCCGTGTAATGTAAGTCGTTTGGCGATTATATACAATACATGTATGGTTTAATTTAAGAGTGTATTCTCAGTTGGGTTTTATGTTTGGTTGTTGTGGGTGTTCACGTGACCCGGAGTTTGGAGCGTGACAGTATATCTCAATAATGCTTTTTATTTTTTTATAAACTTTTTTACATTTCAAAAACTTGACAATTATATTTAAAAAATTGATTGATCCGTGCATAGCACGTGTTCACTGCTAGTATATATACACACAAACACACATATATACATATAGGAATTTTAATTAGATTGGATTAAAAGTTATTTTTAAGTGTGATAGGTCAAAAGATTTTTAAATTTAAAATATTTAAATTTAACTAACTAAAAAATACTATCGCACATGATATAACGGTGGCATCGTAGTGCCGGTGATAGTGATACGATGATGCATATAAAAAGTAAGATAAAGAAGATAGATGATGAATAAGTTGTCTTAGAAAAAAGGATTTTATATTTAAAATGAATTTGTTTAAATGAGAGAATGATAGACTTGAAATGGGTTTGTCATGCAAGGAAAAAAGAATAAAAGAATATGTGAAAGTTAAAAATGATAAAAGTAATCTCAATTTTAATTTTTTTTTTATGATGAGTAAATTTTTACTAGTAAAAGATATTTTTAAAAATACTTGTTTTTATTCGTAAAATTTAAATTTGAATTAATCTTATACATTTTTCTCAATAATATCTTATTATATAGATATATTTACCAATTTATTTACCCACAATTTGTCCGTAACTCTGGTGCCATTAGTTAAATAGTGTACATTACATAAAAAGGCTAATGCCATCTTTTTTTTGTTACTCATTGAAGATTGGATTTTTATTTTTAATTTAATCAATTCAACAAAAAACAAATCCATCCGAGAGTTTATGTTAAAATAATTATATACAAATAGAAAATATGAGTAGTGTATCAATTAAATTTTATGAAAATATCATAATTTAAAAAGGTTTTAACAAATTACTTTATATATTTTAAAATCTAATTATATCATATTTATCCAATTATTATGATAATAGATTGTTTCCTAAATTAGAAAAACACCAAACAAAATTTAAAAAAAAAAGTAAATATTGAAGAAAGAAATTTATCCATGATTTTAGAGATAAGATAGTAAGATTCTAAAAATCAAATGCTGTATTAGTTAATAAAATTTATAGAAGTATAAATATACATATCTTTTTTTTTATGTCAATTCTTTTAAAATCTCTTAACATAAATTGGGATCTATTTTAAGAAAATCTCTTATATAATTTATTTTAAGAAAATTTTTTAAAAACTTTATTTTAAAATTTAAATATTAAGATTTACTAACTCAGGTTGGTAGACGGTTAATCAAATATTTTATAGATAATTTTTAATTTGGAATTCTACAAAATTAAGATTTAAGTTTTGGAGCTTCTAAGACATTCTTCACGAAAATCTCATTTTTATTTATATATGTATAGATTTCTTTTTTACTAATATTTTATATTTTATTTTTGAACACAGAATATCTAGATTAGTGTTTTTTACTTTTTTTTATTTTACACTGAATATTTATTTTACTAACAAATTTTTCTTTTCACTATTCTTTTATTTTTTTTATTTTTTTATTTTTCTTTTACACTGAATATCTAGATTAGTCATTTTGTAATTTTTTTTTTGTTAATTTTAAAAATAAAAAATCTAAAATTGCGAGATTTTAAAGAATCGCCACGTGATGCTCTAAGAGCTCTCCTGATAAAATTAGCTTTTCGTTTAATATATATACTAGTATCAATCGGTGCTATGCATTGAATAAAAATTATAAATATAAGAATATGTTATTTAAATTTTTTTAAAGCACCAAAATAAATTATGAATCTTAAACTTTTATTTATTATAATTTTAAATAATAAATTAGTTTTATTGTCTCTTTTCTAATAAATATAAATAATTTCTTAACTTGATACTAATTCAACTTTAAATACTTTTTAGAATTTTTATTTCAATATTTGTTAAAATAGTAACAAAATAGTTATTCTATATATTGTCAAACTTACAAAAAAAATATAATTTTATTTCAAATTATCAAAATAAAAATACTTAGAGTAATTGCAATTTTTGTTATAATGTTAATTATAATTTTTATGTTGTATGAGATACAAAATTCATATATCTTTAAAGAAATAATTTATAACATATTTTTATTGATTTTATTAAGTTATTAAAAAATTATAATATTTAGAAATCTAGTAAATTCATATAGCATAACTTAATAGTTGAATTTGTGATTTATTGATACAATTTGAGATATTTAATTAATACCCAATAACTTTTTTAGTGGCATATCACATTTTGTAAAGAAAAATTTAAAAATAATACATGATATAAATATTTATATATAGTAAATACCCCACCTTAAAAATTAATGGGTAAATAAAAAATTGATAAACAGTAGCCAAATAAGTTTTCATTTCAAAAAAAATTTAATTATTGCATACGATTCAAACCCAATAAGAAAAAACAATGAGTATTTTGACACGTGCATTTATTTATTTTAAAATTTTTAAAATTAATAAAAATGAATTAAAACTTTGGAGGTTAATGAATTTATAAAATAATTTAATATATAATATAAAATATAGAATATATATAAATATATATTCAGAATATATTAAGAACAATTTTTGTAAGAAACTAATTATAGAATGTATTAAAATTATTTTAAATTTGAATTTTTATACATCTCTTATTTAGTTCCCAATAATAACTCTTCCTAATCCAATCTCAATATAAATTTAGATTTATTTTAAATTTTAACTTGTTGTCAACTATCTTTTAACCCATTTAGAAAGCAATTAAAAAATAGTATAAAGATAATTTTAGAAAATAAAAATTTTAGTAGAACCAATCAAATTGGCATACGTATATTTATTTTTTTTTAAAATTTAAATTTAAAAAAATAGAACTAAGACTTACAAACTCAAAGAGCCAATATGGTTTTTGCAATAATATATAATATAAATATATAGATTTCTTTTTCACTAATTTTTTATTTTTTATTTTCTTACTCCGAATATCTAGATTAGTGTTTTTTACTTTTTTTTTTCTTTTTAGACTGAATATTTTCATTACTAATAAAATTTTATTTTCACTAATATTTGTTTTTTATTTTTTCTTTTACATTGAATATCTAGATTAGTATTTTTTATTTTTGTGTCTTTCACATTGAATATTTAGATTAGTCATGTTGTAACTTTTTTGTTAATTTTAAAAAATAAAAATCTAGGATTACATGATTTTAAAAAATCGTTACGTAACGTCCTAAGAGCTCTCCAGGTAAAAACTCTTTTTTGTTTAATATTATACTAGCAATCAACTTATACTATGCATAGCATAAAAATAATAAATATAAAAATATATTATTTAATTTTTTATAGTCCCAAAATAAGTTACAAATCTTAAAATTTTATTTATTATAATTTTTAATAATAAAATAGTTTTATTGCCTCTTTTCTAAATAAATATAAAGAAATTCTTAACTTGATACTAATTTAACTTAAAATACTTGATAAAATTTATAATTTGACATTTGTTAAAATAGTAACAAAATAATTATTCTATATATTGTCAAACTTACAAAAAATATAATTTTACTACAAATTATCAAAATAAAAATACTTAGAATAATTGCAATTTTTGTTATAATGTTAATTGTAATTTTTATGTTGTAAAATATACAAAATTAATATATCCTTAAATAATTGTTACAATACAATTTATTCTATATAATAGTGTCATATTATGAAAAGAATTTATAACACATTTTTATTAATTTTATTAAGTTATTAAAAAATTATAATATTTAGAAATCTAGTAAATTCATATAGCATAACTTAATAGTTGAATTTGTAATTTATTGATACAATTTGAGATATTTAATTAATACCTAATAGCTTTTTTAGTAGCATACCACATTTTGCAAAGAAAAATTTAAAAATAACACATGATATGAATATTTATGTATAGTAAATGCACCAACTTAAAAATTGATGGATAAATGAAAAATAAAAAAAATACCCAAATAAACTTTCATTTCCAAAAGAATTTAATTAATGCATACTATTCAAATCCAATAAGAAAAAGCAATGAGTATTTGACATGTGCATTTATTTATTCTAAAATTTTAAAAATTAATAAAAATAAATTAAAACTTTGGAGGTTAATGAACTTATAAAATAATTTAATATATAATATAAAAGTATCGATTATATATAAATATATATTCAAAATATATTAAGAATGATTTTTGTTGGAAACTAATTATAAGATGTATTAGAATTATTTTAAATATGAATTTTTATACATCCCTTATTTAGTTCCCAATAATAACTATTCCTAATCCAATTTTAATATTTATTTAGAATTATTTTAAATTTAAACTTGTTGTCAATTATCTTTAAACCCATTTAGAAAACAACTAAGAAATAGTATAAAGACAATTTTAAAAAATAAAAATTTGTGAATAAAACCAATCAAATTGACACATACATATTTATTTCTTTTAAAAATTTAAAATTTTAAAAACTAGAGTTAAGACTTTCAAGTTCAAAGAGCTAATAATATTTTGCAATAATATATAACATAGATTTGGACCAATCACACTAAGAGATTATGAATTTTCTTTTTTAAAAAATCATAAAATTTAAGAAAAATAGATTAAATGAGTAGAACACAATGATTAGGATGGCTTCCTATAATATAGTAAATAGATAGATAGATAGATAGATAGATAGATAGGTAGATAGATGCGAATGTTAATTATATGCACCAATTCTAATTTCATGCCACTATTTTTTATTTTGACGTAAAATTGATTTGCCTAGAAAAAAATCTATACACACGCTTTTAGTTTTTCACCTTTTTTTTATTTTGCTTTACAAAATAATTAGAAAAATATTCTTTTTTTTTCTTTTTCTTAAAAAAATAATTATCAAACGGTATTTAAATTTTATTTTTCATCATAAATATTCCCTAATGGCAGAAATCTGGCCATCAACATGGATCTTGGAGAAAGGTATTGTGGTGACGGTGGCACAAAGCTGTTTGGGTTAAATTGCAAAAAAAAAATTGCTATTTTTGTTTTTTTTTTTTAATAACTTTTTTCATCTTTTAATTATTTTTTTATATTTTTGAATCATCTCAACAAGATAAATGGAAAAAGCAAAAAGTTTTAACGAAAATAAACAATATTAAATTTAGCTTATTGGATTATTCTGGCTTATTTTGTTTTTTGAATCTTTTTTATATTTTGATCAAAATATTTTACTTTTTCGACTTGTCGATGAGTTAAAAATTATAATAATTCGAATAAATAATAAAAAAATATAAAAAAATATAAATTAAACTAAATAAACAAATAATCAAATAAGCCAAAAAAAAAAAGATTTTCTTCTTTATTATTTGGGTCGAATGGGCATCGATATTGGGCCAATGCAATATGGAACAAATTCATGAAGCCGACGAACTATAAAACCCGAACCGTAGGTAGCAACGATTCAAACATAAAATCACAACGGCTAGTTTCGGAAAAACGTTCATATCCACGCGCCTCCAACGGTCATTTTTATCCTTCGAACCCTAATTGCATATCTTGCTTTATAAAAACCATCTCACCTCTTCCCTTGCAACGCCTGCTTCTTTTTTTCTCCCTTCAATCGTAATCTTTCTACTTTCTCTCTCTAATCCTCCTTCGGTTAGAGTCAAAATACAAAGTCTTCTCCGGCGACCCATTTCAATATTCAAGCGACCTTGATCTAACAATAACTCCGATGGAAACCCCATCATCTACCAGAAGAATTACAAGATCCCAATCTTCGGCTGTTTCAAACTGCAATATCAACAACATACCCATGTCAAGTGAGCGATTCACCCTTTTCTTTCTGCTCAAGACATATATGAATTAATATAGTTTTGTATAACATAATATTATTGCTTTGTATTGATAAATCTTTGTGTGATATCGATCTCCAGGGAGGACGGAAGATTGTGAAAATGGTGTGTACAAATCAAGGGCGCGAACTGGAAACCAACAGGATCGGTGTGCGCTAATCGACATATCAAACGATTCGCCGATTGTTGGGGTTGCAATGGGAGGGTTGGTGGAGGAGACGCCATTATCAACAATGTCCAAGAAGAGGAACAGCAATCAAGCAAAAGACACCAAGACTCCTGGTTCTGGGGAGACCTTGTTGAGGGGTCAAGTCAAGACCCTCCTGCAAAAGGTAGAAGAAGAGGCGGAGATTTCAAAACTCTCGCTGGAACAAAAACCTTTTCTTCACCTCCAAGGGTCCGTCAACTCTCCCATGGGCCTTCTCGCCCCTACTCCCGCCAACACACCCCATCTTCTGAACGACAACGAAAGCTTCAAAAATAGCTTCTTGGCTTCGGTTACGCCTTCACCAGTTCAAGAACAATTAATTGTCGTTTCTCAGGTATGTTTTCTTGGTTGTTTACTGATTTTGATACGGGAAATTCCATGATAAATCTTGGTCTTGATTTCTTATTTGTAGCAGACGGCAACAAATAAACAAGAGGGTTCTGAATCTGAGAAGGGATGGATATCTAGGTCTCTACTGTTGGATTTCTCTGAGAAATCAGAGGGTTCCGATTCATCTGAGTGTTTATCTGTGCTGACTAATATTGGAGGAGACACTGAGGGGAAAGACAAGTCATCCTCATGCATGGAGGATGATGATGATTCCGTTTGGTCTGTCCAGATTAATGCGAGTTCCAGAAATGACGTAGACGAAGAAGACAACAACAACGAAGAAGAAGAAAATAACGATGATGATTATGAGAAAGCAATGGAGGAAGAACATGAAGATGAAGATGACGATGATGGTGGGTTTGTTAATGAACTGTGTGAAGGGATGAACAAGATTAGTATTAATGGAGGGAAGATAATGCCCAAATCTACTGGGAGGCACACCCGATTCATTTACAACAGTGATGATGAGCTGGAAGGAGAAGAAGAGTGTGAAGTTAAAAGTGAGGCTTCATTGTTGTTATCGTCGTCGTCGTCGTGTGCTTTGCCTGGCATTGTGCGCTTGAAGGGCTTGCCAACACTAAAAGGGAAGCACTTGCGCTTCCCTGAGGAGGAGGACTTGGAAGAAGAAGATAACTGATGAATAAATAATATTCACATTTCTCTTCATCTCATTCTCATTCTCATTAATGGTCACCATTTCTAAGCATCGACGCAGAAGCTTTCTTTAATTTTGTTGGAATGTTTTTGTTTTACTAGATTCTTATTTGGAGAGTGGGGATTTTGAGAGCTGTGCTAGCTCTTCTGATTGCCGAAGGAAGGAAACACTGGCATCTCTATAACTCTCTGATTCCGTATTCCAATATAATAATACTTCAGTTCTGATTTGCTTTTGTTTTTTTTTTCCCACCAATTCTTTTGCCAATATGATTTAATTGAGAAAGCTAGTTTTGACAATCATAATACATGAAGTTTAACAAAAACAAGCATAAACATGAACCCAATGTAAACTTTTGGGATTCGAAGAACCACTGGCACCGAACCCCAATATGAGACCTCAAAAAACAATCTTTGAGCTTATCACAACCAATACAAGTAAACTTGGGATATGCAGTTTCTTTTGAAATCTCTTTTGCCATCCAATCACCTCGGTGGGATAAACAAAATCCTTGTTTTCGCTTTGTACTTGATAGTTCTAGCATTTTCCTTCAACAATTAATACTGACTAGGTTTTAAAACACCTGTAATTATTTCCTCTCTGGCTTCTTTTTGTAAATCTCGTCAATTTTTCTCATATTGCATTTTTGGATCATCCTCCC
>JAOTRH010080944.1:0-49666 GCA_034768845.1 Heliamphora exappendiculata
TTTGTTTTGATTGGAGTCAATTTTCAAAAATTTCTCAAAAATTAATCCTAAGGGACAGAACACAAATGTCAAAAGAAAGGGAATTTTTTTTATACTTGGGAAGAACATTAGTATAGGATGATAGAAATTTGCTTAGTGCACCAGGGCATATGGTCACTGGGAATCATGAACCTAGGGTTAGGGTACCTAGTTTTTTAGGGCTTGAAAGCACCGAAAGAACCTAGGTTTTGTTTTTAGTTTTTTCTCCGCACTTTGCTTGCACGATCTGTCCTTTATGTATTTTTTATCTGTGTTCTCTTTACAGGCTGGTCACTATGTCCGACGCTTCGGAGGTTTTACCTCCGGGGAGGTGTTGGAGTGGTATGATGCCCTCCATGCTCTTACCGGGCTTACATTGATGCCTCCATCTTTTCTCGCTTCATACCCATCCTGGTAGGACGAGTAATGATCGGGTATGATTAACAGCCCTAGCCGAGCGGTGGTGCGATACCACCAACACCTTCCATTTCACCACCTTCGAGGCTACTTTGACGCCTTTGGACTTTGCCCTTATCACTGGCATCCGGGTTGGGGGAGCTCCCATCCCGTTTGATCCATCAGTGGCCCAGTCGACCGACGTGTTGCTGTACTTTCTCAGGGCTGTCCCTGCGCAGATGGACCGAGATCGAGTCAGATTCACTTGGTTCTTCGATCGCTTTCGACACTTCTAGTGCACCGAGCCTTGCCACTACGAGTGGGTCGCCCGAGGCTTTCTTATGTATATGTTTGGTACCTCTTTGTTTTCGAACAAGGAGAATCTCCATTTGCATTACTTGGCGGCCTAGCTCATCTTGATCGGGTCTCTTCGTACGACTAGGGCGGCACTGCTTTGGTTACCCTCTACAGTTTCATGAGGACACTGGCCCGGTTCCCTTAGGATCTCAGCATTGGGGGATACTAGAGGGTCGGGGAGGTATGTTTTAGTTTTTGCAGTTCTCCATTTATTTTTGTTATATGTTATTCCTGCTTGCTGACATCTTTTTCTTTGCAGTTATGGACCTACGAGTTCCTCGGGCTTCATGTCCTAGTGAACTCTGCGGTAGACCCTCTGGTCATTCCCCGAGCAGCCCGGTGGTCCCGAGGGCTGAAGGAAAAGAAGGTCGGAGGGAAGGACCTTGACCGATTTTGGGTATCTTTGGATCGGCTGACCCCTGACCAGGTATCTTTATTTCTTGTTCAATACACTTCTTTCTGCTTACTGCGCTATTCACTGTACTGCACCGCACTATTTACTGCACACTGTTCATCATTCTGTATGTTTTACCGTTCTTTGCATTGTTCTGTACTTTGCAGGTCCACTGGGATGTCTGGAGGGGGATAGAGGATTAGTCCGGCGTGGATCTGATGCGCAGCCGCAACACCTCTGCGAGACGTATCCTGCTGGAGGGCCCATTTGGGCCAGAGTACTATTTGGGAGAGCGAGTGGTTCGCCAGTCGCTCGGCCTGGATGAATTTTGGATCCCAATAATTCCTTCGACCTGTATGCGTCGGACTGAGGATTTGGACCCCGTAGACTTGCTGTTGGAGACAGTGGGGACCCCAGCTATGGAGCTGCATGTAGCGGAGGGAGACTACATGGCCTAAGCCTGGGCTCATCTGATGGGACCACGAGGACTCAGCCCGGTTGCCCGAGGAGGTAGGAGGAGAGGACATGCACCAGAGGCTGCTGGTATTGGTGCTGCTGGTGCCGCTACTGGAGCTGCCGATGCTGGTCCTGCTGCTGCTGATGCTGGTCCGACTGGTGGAGCTAGGGCTGGGAGAATCGAGATACCCTGGATCGTTTCTTCCTTCGTAGATGGGTATGCTTTCGACATTCCTATCCTGGTTCCTCCAGCCCCGGAGTTCCGGCCAAAGCACGCCCAGGTTTAACTTTTTGCTCACTATTTCTTTTTCGTCCTTCTTTATTCGTAGACTGATTAGTTTTGCTTTATTTTTCAACAGACGGATCAGGCTTGGCTGGAACATCTCATGTTGATGATGAGCGGCCTGCGAACCCTTGTTCGCCAGCAGGATGCTGCTCAGCGTGCAGCTGGGGTTCCTTTTGTTCCTCGGTCAGTGAGTGCTTGTCTTTTTTTTTAATACTGTTCTCTTACTATTTGTCTATTTTGACAGCCATCTGTAGCTGCTGCTATTCCACCCCCTACTCCTGCTCCTGCCCCAGTTTCGGCCCCCACTCGAGGACGTGGATCTCATGCTGCTTCTTCTAGAACTCGCTCCAGAGGATTTATCTCATCTGCTAGGAGCCGCTCCAGAGCTATATCTTCTTCTTCTGGCAGTGATGATGGTGATGATGACATCGAGCGGCTCTTTGAGGATGTCAGCTCGGATGAGGCTTGTCCTTCCTCCCGCCGGGTCTGCCCGAGACATGTTTGAGAGAGAGAGAGCTCTCCCTCCCCCCCAGTTTTTATATTTACTTTTTATGGGCCTGCGTGCCCCAATCTGATACATTTGATCCATAGGCCTGCGTGCCTCAGTTTTGTTGATTATTGGGCATGGGTGCCCCAGTTTACATTCTGATACACTATACTGCATTTTTGGGCCTTCGTGCCATTTTATTATCTGCTTATCCGTATGTTGTATGATTCTCTCTTGTTTACTACTTAAACTGCCTCGGATGCATAATTCAGATGTCACAACTAATACAGATCACACAAACTGTAAATCGTCCCATACCTGTCATGTTCAAACATGGCGGTCGCCACTTTCCCAAAATGTATACTTGGCGGTCGCCCATTTCAACATGGCGGTCGCCTGGTCAAAGGAATGATGTCACTGTACTATGCTTTTTATAGTTGGCGGTCGCCAGTTCCGAGATGGCGGTCGCCACATTGATCGTGCCTTTTGTCAAAATTTTGATTTCTCACCCTTCCTAGCCTTATAAATACCGTCCTAGATGCTCCATTTACTGTTATTCCGACTCGGATTGCTTCTTCTCTTCTTTTATGGATTGAAACATTTTTCCACATTGAACGTTTGAACTTCTCCCAATTTGGCTTGAATGCCCTTTTCTCACTGAGGGCCGTGAAGATTAACAGACCTTTACTGATGGCTGCTGCATAACTGTGGGATCTGCAGTCCCATGTCTTTCGATTTGGTCTTGAAGAACTCTGCCCCACTATAGAGGAGTTTGCTGCCATCTTGGACTTGACTCTGCGGAGTCCTGTTATTGTCCCCACTTTCTTTTTCTCTGCTCGGTAATAGGTGATGCAACTCTACGGTCTGTCTAAGATAGAGGCTTCTCGTTTGACCTCAGGTGACTGTCTTGACATTCCATGGCTTATTGAGAGGTTTCATCCTATTGGTGACCTCAACAATCTAGACCTTTAGCTGCGGCATCGTCATGCACTTTGCTTCTGCCTCCTGGCCCAATATTTACTGGTCCATTTTAATGGGTGAGTTAGTTGCGCCCTGGTTGACATTGCTGGCCAAATGTGGATGGAGAGAGACTTCGTGCCCCTGGTTTTGGCTGAGACACTGCTAGGCTTAGACGCTGTTCATCATGGCGAAACCACCACCTTTGCTGGGAGCCCTTTACTTCTCCAGGTGATCTTAACATCTTCCTCTGTATTAAGTTCTCTGTCATACTACAATGAATTTCCCTTACTGTTTTAACTTTTACTATAGATCTGGCTGATGGAGAAGGTGAACCTTGTACAGAAGCCTCTCACTGATAGAAACAATGCAACTGCTTTCCTTTACCGCCCGCGTTATCAAATTTGTGATACTGAGGCGTCTTGGCGACATTATCTTTCTACTTTGACTGGCCCAGACATTACCTGGCAGTGCCCTTGGTGGCAGATTCTTGCTATGACTCTGACCACTATGGATTACCCTAGCGTTCTGCTGATTGGTCTATATCAGACTACTTTCTATTACCCTCACAGGATCATGTGTTAGTTCGGGTGATGTCAGATCATATTTCCCAGTATTCGAGGCCGTTTGTTTTCCTCTACTCTGCCGGCTCCTTTTCTAGCACAGTATCGGGATGCCTGGCCATCTCGCTCATTGATGGAGATGCACGGGTTGTAGTGTCCCGATCTTTCTGCTGAATACAAGACATGGTTGACACAAGATAGAGAGAAGAAAGACAGAGAAGAGGGGAAACAAGCAGCGAAAAGGAGGAGGATTTGAGAACCTCTGCTTTATTTTGACAATTCTACAATTTTTTTTGGGTACAGTTTGGGACTTGCGTGCCCTCCCTTTATTAAAGAACTTTGTAGTCTTGCTTAAAGTAATGAAAAACTCCCACCTCATGTTTAAGATGGTTCAAATTTATTTAAAATTTTAATGACTTTATTATTAGAATTAAAAAAGTTTTGTATTGGTCTTATTCAGATTCAAAGATGGTTAAAAACAAGGAATGTGGCTGGACTTCTTAAAAAAAGCTGCCTACGTATCCCAAAAAGGTAGAATCAGGCCTTAACGTAGTTCGTGCTCGGTTTTCACTCTGGTATTGATGCTCTCCTTTTGTAATGCCCTAATTTTTGTGAAGGTCACCCTTTTGGGTTTTCGGCCTTGCGGGCTGCTCTAACTTTTGCCTGAATTATCTTTTCAATTTTCAACTTAGCGAGCTTTTATTTTATCTTTATTTTTACCTCAGGGATAGTACTTTTTGACCTGATCGAGATTAACTGGAGTAGAGAACGCATTGCTATCCAGATCGATACTGATGACTGCACCACTAGTCATGATGGTATTGATGAGAAACGGTCCGGACCAATTTAGTTTGAATTTACCCCTTGGGTCGAAGATGAGAGCTCTGATTTCTTTAAGGACCAGATCTCCTTCTCTAAGATCCCGGGTCTTGACCCTCTTATTGAACGCTCGAGCTATCCTCATTTGGTAACCTTGTACATGGAATAGGGATTGCAGTCTTCTTTCATCAAACAGGAGCAATTCTTCCGTCTGGTTCCTCTACCATTCTGCTTCTGAGCTATTGGCCTCAGCCACTACCCTTAGCGAGGGAATTTCCACTTCAATGGGGAGTACGGTTTCCATCCCATGCACTAGAGAGTATGGCGTTGTTCCTGTTGAGGTTCTGATTGATGTTCGGTACCCCCAAAGTGCAAACGGTAGATGCTCCGGCCAATCTTTGTGTGAGTTGATTGTCTTTTGCAGGATTTTCTTAATGTTCTCGTTTACTGCCTCGACTGCTCCATTGGTAGTGATAGTACGTGGATTTATGCATTTAAACCCTGATTTAGTATGCATGTTTTGATGCGGTTTTATCCCGTGATTTAGGCATGTGTAGGGATGCCTGTTGATACGTAGATTTGTATCCGTATTGCACATGTGGGGCGGATAGTGGTCCCTCGGTGAAAGTCCGTAAAGATATGCATATGAGGGGCGGATAATGGTCCCACGGTAAAAGTCCATAAAGATATATGTTGGCTCTGGTTAACGAGGCTAGTTAGGGCGGATAAAATGGTCCCATGGTGAAAGTCCGTGAAGATATGTGATGAGGGCGGATAATGGTCATACGGTGAAAGTCCGTGAAGATGTGTATGTTGCACGGGCTGCGTGCGGTGTGTGTGATGCACAAGTTATGTGCGTTGCATAGTTGGGGGCTGTGGTCCTTTGGTGAAAGTCTAAGAAGTTACATGAATTGTATGAATTGCATTGTGAGACGGATAGACCTATTTTTAAACTGTTTTAAGAGTCGTGTGAATCGCGATCTAAAAATCCTTTTAAAACTATTTTCAAGGCTCTTATAAGTGAGTTAAAAGATGATTTGTATCCTCACTTTCTCGTTTGCATGCAAAAATTATTTTTAAGGCTTGAAAGAGAGTCTAAAATTACATCTCGTTTTCCTAGCATATTTAGCTTATACTGCATGCCTGTCTAGTTTCTACTGAGCTTTGGTTCACGGCGTGAAATTTGATTTTCTTCAAGTACCGGTCACGTAGGTTGATCTGGAGGTGTCACAGAGATGGAAGAGCTGTAATCTTCTTTTTTGTTCTTTTGTTACATGTATGTTGTAACATGTTTTTTCGATGTTGGAACCGTGTAATGTATGCCATTTGGCGAATATATACAATGCATGTATGGTTTTATATTGAGAGTGTGTTCTCAGGCTGGTTGTTTGTGGGTGTTTCACGTGACCCAAAATTTGGGGCGTGATAGATTGGTATCAGAGCTCTGGGTTCGAATACTTAAGAGCCGTGGGAAGAGGTTGCATCACCGTGTGAGGTTAATTGCGTGCTCTTGGTTGCATGTGTTTAGATGCTTTGATAACATGAACGTGCCAACATGTTAGATATGTGAATGATGTGTATATATGAGCATAGGGGTTGAATCTTAGCAGTGATAGTCCTTCCTTAGGGCGTTTGATTTAACAAACTTGGGAGCCAAGTTAGAAACACGTTTAGCTGACGTGATTTCTAGCAAAAAATCTGAGTAGGTTATCCAGATTGATGTGTCATTCTTGTTGGTTCTCCTCGGTATGTTGGGTTTATTTAGCATGAACCTATGTGCTTATGTGTTAGCATGCTTATGTGGTTTATGCTTATGTGCTGCATCTCATGTTCTGTCTTTTTCATATAGATGCGATGTCTACGAGACGAGGGCGAGGCCGTGGTGTTGGCCAAGGGGATGTTTCTATCCTTGATGCTTGTGACGCAAATGCTCCCTTGGGACTGATGGGTGCGACAAAATTATTGCGTGTGCTGGCGGATTCTATCCAGCAGTTGGTTATAAGCGAGATTGTTAGAGATAGAGAGGGAGTGCCTGAGGCGAGGGCTACAGTAGCGATGCGGGAGTTCAGGCGCATGGATCCACCGACCTTTGCGGGAGATTTTGATCCTATTGTGGCGACAGAGTAGCTAGAGTTAGTGACTCGAATCCTGGACATATTGCAGATTGAGGAGGTCGAGTTACGGGTTTCTTTTGCTACTTTCCAGCCGAGGGGTGCTGCTCATGCGTGGTGGAAGTATGCCAGGACCATTGTGGGGGTCACATGGGTAGCCTTTACAGGTGTGTTTCTAGAGAAATATTTTTTTTCTTTGAAGAGGGATTTTTATAGGAGGAGTTCTACACTCTTACCCAGGGGGCCATAGATGTCATGTAGTATGAGGCTAGGTTTACGAGCTTGTCCCGATTTGCACCGGAGTTGGTGAGCATAGACGAGCTACGATCTGTGAGGTTTGAGTGGGGTTTGAGGCCGGCGATCAGGGATTGTGTGGTTGCATTGGGACTTTGTGTCTTCACAAAGCTGGTGGAGGCAGCAGCGAGGGTTGAGAACTCTATGACTGTGATTTGAGCTTCCAGGGAGGCCAGGATACCGTAGGGTGGAACCGAGGCACAGACAGGTGGGCATTCCAGCAAGAGGCAGAGGTCCTCTGGTCCTAGCTTTCATCTATCTGGATTACCACAGCAGTTCTCTGCACCATCACCATCAATGGCTTCATCTGGGGGGCCAAAGCAGAGGGAGTTGATTTGTTATCGATGTGGACAGCTAGGGCATCGTGTATTAGATTGTCCACAGCCGAGGCAGTACCAGGATTCTCGATTGAGGCAGTCTTAGAGTCCCATACTGGATCAGTGACCAGGGAGAGGGCCGCCTACTTGTTTGGATGTGGTCAGGCGAGACATATTCGGAGGAGCTGTCCCTAGAAAGAGGGTGCGCCGAGTACAATGGGCACTCTAGAGGGTTCGTATGTGCGGAGCGGCAGCAATATCCTACGGTTTATACTTCCAAGATGGCAGGTGAGATTACATCAATTCAATCGGTACGGCAGCCGACAGCGCCGAGTTATGGTGGGCAGGGCAGAGCAACATTGCCTCAAGTGTATGCACTTATAGCTCGTAGTTCTTCGAGGGCACTGGTTGTGTCGGATGATGCAGATATGCCTTCAACGAGCAGTGGTACTTTTTGAGTTTGCAGGTTTTGGGCTAGATCCTTTCTTGCATCTGTTTGGGTGTTTGTGATGGTTTATGTGGGTGGTGTGCTGTGTTGAGGCAGTGGATGGTGCAATGTGAGGTTGGGGTATGTTGTAGATCCCGTGTCTTTGTGATAGTTTGCCGATGTTTAGGATGCCTGACTTTGTTTGATTATATCCTAGGAATGATTTGGATGACCATCTCGTATGCCTGTGTGATTGTGATCGACGGTTTGTTGTTTTGACCTTAAGTTGAATTTCGAAAACGAAATTCCTTTAAGGGGGTAGAGTTGTGAGACCCTGACCCATTTTCTTTTTTGGGATTTTTCGACGCGCTTTAGCGTTTTTGCTTTAGCATGTTTAAATACTTTTTGATGTATTATCGGAGTTAGATATGCACGCGGGCAGGTTCCCGGGGACGGTGGGGTATTACGGAGCAAATTTTAAAAAATTTCAAAAAATGATATTTTGGAGGCCTATAAGTATCTGGAGTTATATATTTTCAAAAGATATTTTGAAAACTTCTCCAGTTAGTTTCTTTCTTTTCTCTCTGCCTTCTCTCTAAGGTCTCGGGGGCCCAAGGCTCGATTTCTGACCATCAGACAGTGAATTCTTGCTATTGGCACGGTGGGCTACGCGTTTATCTGAACGAAATTCTATTATGACAAAGCTTGATTTTGCACGTGGTTTGAGGCATTGAGTTTTTAACTCAACGAGGTAAAATTCTAGACCATACTACTGTATAAGGATACTATGTGTAATCGTGTGTATTTTTAACGGTTAGATTGTTGTAAATCTGATTTTATGTAAAGGTAGGATTTTTAGGCTAAAAATCATTTTTTGGCGATTTCGATGGATGGAATCGGGTGTCGAGTGTTTCTTTTGTGGTCTTGGTGTTAGCCCTAGGTGTGTGGGTGTTTGAGGGTGTCAGATTAGAGTTTGGAGGCTTCGAATTAGGGTTTGAATGTTGAAATCGTAGCTTAAAAACAGTTTCTAGGCTTGGTCAGTCGACTGAACTCATAGGTCCATTCGATTAGATCATAGTTTCTTGGGTTCAGTCGACTAAACTCGCAGGGTCAGTTGACTGAACTGTGTGTTTGGCGTTTCTGGGCTTTTCTAGTGTGTTTTTCAGTTGACTGGGAGTTGGGTCCAGTAGACTGAAGTTCTGGGCTGTGTTGGTGGTTTTGATAGTTGGTTTCTTAGTTTCCAATTGGTTTTCAATAGTATTTGGTTGATTGATTTTGGGGTTAGTCAATTGAAATACTGTTGGATGCCTTTGGGGGTTCGGTTGGTCGGGTTGTGGCCTTGGGAGTCATGTCGTGGCTTTGGGTGTTCATTTTGGTGTCGTCCTGGAGGGTGGCATACATGGTTAGATGCGGGTTATTGAGGAACGGTTATGTGTATGGTGCTTGCGCATCGTTAGTTGTGGGGTGTGTTAGGGCCCGTGACACCTTTGGAGAAAATGTGGTATTAGTGACCTCGTGGTTTGAGGGGTTTGGTGTAGCCTTATAATTAGGCTTGGTTGTGTGGGTTGCCGGTTATCCCTTTGAGTGGATGTCGAGTTTTGTGATGGGTGATATCACAGTTTGAGGTTATGTGGCTATGTGCGCCTATAGCTGATTTTATGCATCTATAATGTGGTTTATTATGCATGAATTATGTATGTGGATTATATAGTTTTGGTATCGTTACGTGAGCCATAGTTGCATGCTTTAAAACACAGAATTTTATAGGCATGGTTATGAGGAATGGATGCATGTGATGCATGCTACATGAGTTGCAAGAGTTGTGTGAGTCGCATGTGTAACATGTGACGTGATTTGTGTAGCGTAGTGATAGTACATGGCTTTATACATTTAAACTCTGGTTTAGTATGCATGTTTTGATGCGGTTTTATCCCGTGGTTTAGGCATGTGTAGGGATGCCTGTTGACACGCAGATTTGTATCTGTATTGCACATGTGGAGCGGATAGTGGTTCCTCGATGAAAGTCCGTAAAGATATGCATATGAGGGGCAGATAATGGTCCCACGGTGAAAGTCTGTGAAGATATCTGTTGGCTATGGTCAACGAGGCTAGTTAGAACGGATAATGGTTCTATGGTGAAAGTTCGTGAAGATATGTTATGAGGGAGGATAATTGTCCTACGGTGAAAGTCTGTGTAGATGTGTGTGTTCTGCGGGTTGTGTGCATTATGTGTGTTGCATGGGTTGCGTGCGGTGTGTGTGTTGCACAGGTTGTGTGTGTAGCATAGTTGGGGGCTGTGGTCCTCCGATGAAAGTCCGAGAAGTTACATGAATTGCATAAATTGCATTGTGGAACGAATAGACTAGTTTTCAAACTATTTTAAGAGTCATATGAATCGCGATCTAAAAACCCTTTTAAAACTATTTTTAAGGCTCCTATGAGTGAGTCAAAGATGATTTTTATCCTCGTTTTCCCGTTTGTATCCTCGCTTTCCTCGTTTTCCTAGCATGTTTAGCTTATACTGCATACCTGTCTAGTTTCTACTGAGCTTTGCCTCACTATGTGGAATTTGATTTTCTTCAGGTACTGGTCACGCAGGTTGATCTGGAGGTGCCAGAGAGGTGGAAGAACTGTAGTCATCCTTTTTGTTCTTTTGTTACATGTATGTTGTGACATGTTTTTTCAATGTTGGAACCGTGTAATGTATGCCGTTTGGCGAATATATATAATGCATGTATGGTTTTATATTGAGAGTGTGTTCTCGGGTTGGTTGTTTGTGAGTGTTTCATGTGACCTGGAGTTTGGGGTGTGACAATAATTGTCTTCAATGGTACCTTAGAACCGATAACATAACTCTAGGACATGCTCCAATATGAAGCTGTTACCTAGTTTTGGGTGCAGGGGACACGATTTAATTTAGAAGGGCGAATGATTTTTATAAACTCTTCAGAGAGAGTATGTAGTGATTTTTCTATTCGTCTGTGAATATACTTTTATTGGATTTCACTTAACCAATTTCATAATTAATCTGATTACTCTTTCCGTAGAAAGAAAATCACAGAACTTTAATACATTACAAACTAGACGGGTTGTGCAGAAAGGAGGTAAATTGTAGCAACATACCTTCTCAAAAAGGGTAACAAAAAAATTATCTTTGACTTGGGCCAAACTGATGGGACTTGCTTATTAATAGGGTTAAGATATTGCGTTTGCATTAAATTTGAGAAATTTGTCCCCATAATAAGTGAATAAGACATTGTTCCTTTTTTTTTTGGGTAATTAAATGTAACATAAAAAAGGAAAAAAAATACTTGTTTATAAGGAGCATACCCCAGGCCTTACATTTTCATAGAAACCAAAAAAAAAAAAAACAGACTAAGAGCCAAGCAAAAGCTATACATCAAAAAAATCACCAGCTACCCACCACCGCCGCAAACAAGACAAACAGCCTGGCCAAGGGCAACACACCAAACAAGAACAATAAAAAACAACAGAAAAAAGCTACCGCCTAAGACAAGCAGCATAAAGAAAAACCAAGGTGCCCCACCCATAACAAGATTTGTAATGGAAGAGAAACCAGGATTTCAAGCAAGCTGAGCACATAAAAATAAAAACCGCAGCACCAACTTTAGCAAAAATCATCGCCTAACTAGAAGGCCAAACCATAGTGTCGCAAACCCACAATTAGGTGCAAACCTAGAGCATTAAAGGAGCCACCAGATAGTAGTATAGAGCAGACATGCCAAATAGGCCATCAGATAAAACACTAAAATAGCCAACCACCAAAAACAAATCTCATGACATAAATCTGCAAACAAAGCAGGAAATAATAAAAAACCCAGCAACAGTCAGTGAGGGGAACAGGCCGTCAGAACCCACGGAAGCAAAGGAAAAACACCATAGCCGAGGAAAAATCGAACAACAAACCGCAACAGTAGGGAGCTAAAAAATGCCCAACCAAGCAAGAAGCAAACAACAACAAACTGAACAAGGAAAATAAACACCTCTAACCCACTGATAACCAAACCAAAGCAGCATGGAGGACACCAGAAACGTCCAATTGCCACCAAGGAAGGCCAAAACTGCAACACCCGATAGTCAACCAGCAAGGAAGCATCACTATTCTACACCATATTGAAAATTCATCTTTTCACTATGTGCGATGCAAGGTGCGACGCACGGTGAGAAGACGATGCCTCCCATCTTCATCCATCTAGACGCCGCCGTCCTAGTGCCACTAGCGGCGACCTCGTCGGTGCCGCCACCTCCCTCCAACGACTCTCAAAACTCCGACAACAATTTTCCCTCACTCTCGGCGTGCTTTGGTGTTTCCCTAAAATGGCGGACTCACTTGCTTCCTCCATAGCAGCTATTCTGTTCTCCCTTGCTATGGACTCCATTGAAGTTCGTAGGAAGCAGAGGAGTGTTTCCCTTCCCCAATCCAAACTCGGTGATGTCTAATCGTCACAATCGAAGGTCTAAGCGACGGCCATAGCCTCTTCACAATCTTATTCAACAATCTGCCCTGTTCATCACAGTTTAGAAATTAAATCAAAGCTTAGGGTTCCATTATCACAGGTTTGCCCACAGAGCTTCTTTTTGGCTTTTCACCCCTCTAGCTCTTCCTCCCCTGCTTAAGAGAACGCAACCCCTAATGCGGCTGGGATTGGGGTTTCCAACCCCTCTGCATATAACTCCAGAGTGCTCCCTAAGGGCTCACATAAACCTTATCCCAATCCAGGTAAACCTAAGGATTGGTCCTCTTTTTTCAAGGCTCAGGCCCCCTCTAAAGTTATGAAACTTGAGCATTTCCCTGATATGAAATGTGGTAATGAACCTGTTGTGGAACTGAATGAATCTGATGTTGATACTAATCCCTGGAATCATTATCTTATTGGGTATTTTCTTGATGGAAACATGCCATATAATCTCCTCACTGCCACTACAAGGGCAGTGTGGTAGGAGAATGCTCCAGAATCGATTAAACAAATAGGCCAGTGTTTTTTCTTTGAATTCAAAGATGAAACCACTAAATTGAAAATCATGGAAGGAGGTCCATATTTTTTCTCCAAGCGTTATTTGGTTCTAACTGAATAGAGGAGAATGTTGGTTCCTTCTACAGCTCACCCCTCCTCAATCCCAGCGTGGGTTAAAATTCATAAACTCCCGTTGGAATGTTAGACTTCTTCAAGTCTCAACAAGATTGGTAGCACCATTGGCAAACCTATCTATGTTGATCAAGCCACAGCAACCAAGAAAAGGTGTGTATTGAAATTTCTGCAGGGGATGAACTCTCGCATGAGGTGATAGTAAAGATTAATGGCGATGTGGTGATAGTCCGGGTGGAGTATCAGTGGCTTCCTCGCAAATGCACAGCTTGTAAAGTTTTTGGACATATATGTAACCCTAAACACCCTCCATCCAATCCAATTGAAACTGTACCTTCTAAGGGGGAGAATCCTCCTTCCGGCCATAGTAAGTGTAACGCTCCTGTGGAGCAACATCGTGTATGGATTCAGGTTGGTAAAGTTCGGGAAGATGCTTTAGCGCATTGTGACTGAGGTGCCTTAGGTTGATACTACTACTGTGGAGTTATCATCGTCAGTAGATGTGGGTGCAAGGGAACAAACGGTACATTAAGTTCTTTCCTCCAATTCCTTTCGAGCTCTTTCGAATGTCGTTGATGAAGGCTTGTATGAAAATTTGGCATCCACAGCAAAGCAAAAGTTAGGATTGAAGGATAGTGATAGCAAAAAGAAAAAGAAATGGTCATCTGGTGGTCCTTTGAACTGGTATTCCCTCTCCCAGTAAATTGGTTATGAATTGGTTGGGTTTTAGTCGACTGTTCTGGACGATTTAGTTGACTAAATTATTTATGTGGAGTTGATGGTGTCGGTTTCTTCTGGTTTTGTTGTTTTCTATTCTTGCGGGTTATGCATGGATAGTTTCCCCCACTGTCAAGCGGGAGTTATGTGGGTCAGTATGTTAATGTTGTTTTATGTTATTTGGTTTGTGTTGCAGCGGGGGTTATGTGGGTCAATATGTTAATGTTGTTTTGTGTTATTTGGTTTGTGCTGTAATCACCTGGGGTATGTTCATTGGAATCATGTACACTTTTTTTCCTTTTATATTATATTTAATTACCTTAAAAAATGGAAGCATCACAAAACATAAACTATGGATAGCCCCCATAGATAGGAAAGATAGCAATATACATAAGTCATATGAACAAGGGAGAAGGCTATGAACAACCCTCATAGCTAGGAAGCAAAATAGTATAACTTCACAGAAAAGAAGCCAACATCCTCATCGCTGGGATTTCTTCCATTTCGAATAGGTGAAAACACATGACCCGAGATACATAAAGAACCCATGAGAGAGCCAAAAGGTGAAACACACGCAACCAGAGACCTCACACCCTCCACACATGCGTATCACTCTACACTCCAACAAAGGAGATAGAAGCAAAACTCACAGCCATTACTACGCAAGCCACTACACAAGAAACAAATGCAATTCATAATCGTCAGTAAAATCTCACATCACTCACTCAATATAGGAGGGCACTCACACTCCAAACAAAAGATCCCAAAAGTCACTGCTCCTAAACCTTCCACGGAACCCTACACAAAAATAAACTTACAGGGAATATGGATTAGGAACCTCGCAAACACTCGCTCAATATAGAGGAAACACTCAGCCCTCTAAGGAGGGGAAAGAGACAAAACCTCACACACATCCATGCGTGACGACCAGGCTGCATCAAGTAATAAACTGTTAGTAAAATGCATTATTGGAGAAAATATCCATCACCAAGCTCCAATCTTCCTAGATCTCCATATTAGACTGGGATATAGGCACTCTTCTAATAGAGGAGAGCCTCTCTCTTATCATATCAGAGATATCCCTAAACACACCCTCCCAACCCTTCTTCTTGCCTTGAAATTTTCTTAGGTTACGCTACTTCCAGATACAATAAATAGAAATGGACAAAGAAAATCTCCTAACGCTAGCTCCCAGGAATTTACCAACCACCTTAGTGGCAAAAGAATCCCTCTAAGCCATCCACGAACCCTTAGTCCAACTGACCACATTGTTTTTTGGTGTCCTATGAAAGTGTGTTCTTTTTATCCTATGTTTATGTTCATAATCACGCTATTTCTGAATTCATGTTGCAGTATCATTTAGCAAAAAACTCGCATTAAAAGGGTTCCCACACATAAATAGTAAATTATGATATTTCAAACACTATGACCTCTGATGGTTCCCTTTCGGCTATTTTTTGAACCCATGGTTTGATCCTTGGAGGCTCTTTTGCCAGAACTTTTATTTAGCTGTGGATGTTTCTTTTATTCGCTTGCTCAGGCTACGTCAGTTTACCTGACTGGTTAGAGGACAAGCCCCTTTGACCTCCTAAGCATGGAGGTTTGGTTATTCTCTAAGCTTTATAGAGGTTCTTTGGCAAATCTTCTTAGGTGTGTAGGTCATTTCTTGGCTGAGATTTGGAGCTTTTCGAGGAGCTAAGCTTCAGCAGAATTTTGTTATATTGTGTTGGATGACCAGTTCTTTGGCTAGATTGTTGTATATGTTGGTATTTCCTATCCACGCGGGTTGTGCGTGGAATATGATTTTTTGTTAACTCCTCCCGTCGGTTCAGCAGGGGGTTGGATTTTTCTGTGTTGTAGGAGATTTTCCTACTGGTTACTCATGTAATCACCTGGAGTATGCTCATTGAAAATTTGTATTTTTTTCTTTTTTTATGTTAAAATTAATTACCAAAAAAAAATCATGTCGACTTGTATACTTCGTTGTTTGGACATTGACTCACGCCTTTAGCCTACGTAGATGTCCTACCTTTTAGTAAGAGATTTCAAATTGTAAGGCCCTTGTTAGACTTGTAAGTACAAAGAAAGATGAGATATCTACAGCTGAAATTCTCTACGTACAAAGTCATCGAAATTCATAACTTATGTAAAATGTAGAGTGGATATTTGTTTGTATCTACATAGTATACAATTGGATCATAATTCTTCACAATAAAAAATGAAAAAATTTCCCGGTTCATTACTTGTGATGACATAACGATGAAACAATTTGTTGGACACGTCATTGCTTCACAAACACCCATGTTTTATGATGTTTCTCATTAAGTTGAGTAATTTAATAGGTAACTACGAAATTGGACATATCTTTTGGTGAAATTTTTATGTTTTTTTTGGGTAATTATCTTTTGGCGAAGTTTTTCTAACTTAATCTTTGATTTATGCAATGCGATCTAAATATTTCTTATTCTCTATAGCTACTACACAATATCTTTCTTCCCATGCACGTATACTTTATCTTTAACCTTGTCACATCAACTGTTCTACATAAAAGTTGATACGAAAATCAAGGCAGCATGGATTTGAACTCTTTTGTATTGTTAGCTCATTTCTTTATGACATGCATGAATTATATTGTGAAAATGGACAAAATGAATAATTATTGGAATGCATGGGTGATTTAATTAAAATGTTCTCTAATTGCCTTTATGCTTGGGTTAGTAATACTGGATCTTAGAGGGACAAAAGGACTTATGTCTTCCTTGTTTTCGCTTGAAATAACTTACCAATGAATGTTTATTATTTTTTTTACGGTTCATATGTAAAAAAAGGGAGAACACACGATCCCTAAGCGACCTTGCAGCACATGGATTTATTTTTAGTAAGATACGTAAATATATTTTCATGTTAGATACCATGTTATTTGTTGTCATATTAATGCCTCACTATTTGTGGTTGTAGTCAAGACGAATGCACGAAAAGAAAACAACAGTCATCCACCAACGTTCTAGGCCTTGAGGTATTGTGTTCGTTACTTATATGGTGATGCTCGATTTTATTAGTTTCATGCGCTTTATGTAAAATTATTGTTATATGATGGTTAATTCTCATAGTTTAAACGAGAAGTGGGAAAGAAATGGAAGGCGCTTACAAAAAGTGAGAAGCTGAAATACGAGAGTAAAGGCTCCCTCGAAGAGGTATGAAGTAGAGAAGGCCAAGGTTCCTTCGATCAAGTCTCCAAAGGTAATATTGAATACCGTGTTGGGTTTAGCATAGTTATATGTATTATATTTTTCAGTAACCAATGCCCCATCTCCTACGTTCTCATTGCCTTTTTTTGTTGTTTTTTGTAGGCATCGATTACGACACAGATCGCTTTGAACTCCGTGTACGTCACCCTACAAGGCCTGTAGCCCGCGCAAGTCCAAGCGTGTAAGGACATGGGATTCGGCAGCCTACTCCACTTACATTATATAAAGTTGCCAAGACAACTTTGTCAGTGGTTAGTGGAGATGTTAGACCCATCCACGGTGACCTTGAACGTCCATGGGAAGAAGATATTAGTTACACCCTTAGACGTTCACAACATTCTTGGGTTGCCATGCGATGGGGAGCTCGTGCCGATCAAATCTGTTCATACTGAGATACACGACCTGTGTATGTCGGTTGGGATCAGTAAGGCCGGCTCAATCCCACTGAAACAGTTAAAAGACGAATTGAGCGCGATGGAGGCTGCTGACGAAATGTTTTGTCGGAAGATGGTGTTGTGTCTCCTTGGGGCCATCTTATGCCCAACTTCTGATCTAGGAGTGAATCGGAGATATCTACACGCCTTGGTAGATATCTCCGTGATCGGTCAATATGATTGGAACCATTTCGTGTTGGATTTCCTCATAGAGGGGAATCGCATGTTCAAAGACAAAGGCCGACGGGGCCTCAAAGGTTGTCTGCTATTCCTCATGGTATGTTTTTCTTAGCCTTTTTGTTCGTCTTCTCCTTTCTCCTCCAGTCGTTCTTCCATAAATCTTATCTCATGTTTAAGTAACCAATCTAACGGCTCCTAATTACTATATGAATTGTACAGCTATTTTACTTTGAGAGTTGCACGCCAGCGAGACAATTCTCCATCCCATGGAAGAAGAGACCTACACCTCGTCTCCAATACTAGAGAGACAAGGAGATTTCATCCCAGATGAAATCATTGGGCAACTTGGGATTTAAAGATAATGAGAAAGTAAGTTAACAAAATATTCGATTGATACTATCAAATACCCATAAAAGGACTCTACCATAAGCAATATTTATGTTTTCTTTACTAAACCCGTTCACCATTTTGTAATAGGTTGCATTGAAGGTTAAGTCAGGTGCTTTTAGTGCGAAGAGCGTTGGGGAAGATGGGGAAAGAGTACATGAGAAAGTCAAAGAAAGCTAAACAAGAATTGAAGCTGAAGTACGAGAATATGTAGCGCATGTGTCCAAGCTCGAGTAGGATTTCCACGATTATTCTAATTACATGAAAGCCTCGATGGACGCGCTGTCGACCTCACTACATGATGCACTTAACAAATTGAAGCAAGAATTGGTGCCTCCTCGTGCAACAGGACAGTTTGGACGGGCCACTGAGGACGTCATCCCCACCCCCACGCCCAAGGCCACTCCTAGCCTTCACGTATTTCACACTATTGATCCACATAACGAAGAAATTGAAATGAAGAATGTTGAAATTGAAGAAAAAGATACATTCACACTTGCCCCCTGTCCTTCCAGGTGACAGGGCCGATATCCCTGATCAAAGTTCTACGGCGCTCTCCTCGTACGACGATGCACATCGGGTTGTTTATTGAGTCATCTTCCGTGTTGCCTACTCCACAGCTTCCTATGACGGTGGCCACTAAACCCATTGACTGTAATATTCAAACACAAACAATACTTGTGCCGTCTGAGGGTCCTTATATGGTTCACGACAGTGTAAGCAAGCAAAGACGAACGAAGTGCAGAGGACGGTATGGAAAACAATAAGCTGTGATGGTAACAAATTACAAACCTTCAATTTACTGATGATAATTAATACATTTATAGTGGGTATAAAATAAAATACATTTGTTTACTATACGCATATAATTCCCTCGCTTCCATCATAAAAACAGACGGCGATGGTAGTGAAGCAAGCTACCACACATAACCCAATAAACGAATTACCCCTTTCGAGCTTGGAGACTCACGTCGCAACATACATCTTTGATACGATGTTGTCGGTAAGGTTGTATCCCACATTATATGACTTCATGTTCAAAATATGGTTTTTTTTGGGAAAAATTAACTGTGACATAAAAGAAGAAATAATTACATGAATAAAAGGGGCACGATCCCAGGCCTTACAAACCCAAAACACCGGCAAAACATAAAAACCAAAACCCAAAGCAACAACAAAACCCCAGTTTTAGGCTAAGCCATAACCAAAATAAACGACACCACCAAAAATTATAAGCAAAATAAAACAAAAAAATTAAAACAAAACCAGTAGCAGGAACGGGACCATGGAAACCACCCACACAGAAGAGGACAACCTGTTTTGAGAGGGGAACCAAACGCCACACCTGGGATAAATATGCCAAAGATTAGCAGAAATCCACTTCAGCCACAACTAAAATGATCCATCAAAACCAAATTACCAAATTAAAACAACAAAACAGATGGAAGCATAAACCATCAATCTATGAAGTGCAGCAGCCAAACTGCTCCGGAACCGAAACCACAAGAGGAAATTCAGCACTAACTGAACCTGGGAGTCCACAAACCCGCACAAGCTGGCCCGAAACAACATAAACAGCCCCACCACCCAAAACGGACACAACACACACACACATCCCTTACATAAGCCGTAAGGAAAAGGCTATAAAGAAGGCTATAAACACAAGCACAGGAGACTAAAAAAAACAAATGTAAGAGACTAAACAAGAATCGCCCCACATGGCTGCTATGAACAAACCCTCATAGCTGAGAACCAAAAATAAGATAGGCGCCACCACATCAAGCTCCCACCCGAAGCTTCTTTCAGCGAGGGGAAGCCACCACACGAGACCTAAAACAAAAGAGAACGAAAAAGTGAAAACAAAAGAATATACACACTCACACAACAGAGACAGGCACCTAACTACACATAAGAAACTCGGCTCTCCAAGGGAGTAGACAACAAATCTCACAAAAAAAATCCAATGTATAACTCAAACTCCAAAAATAAAAGAAACAAATCTCACAAGAGCTCCATTGGAATTGAGGCTGCACAAAGAAACAAACAACAGTTGAAAGAAATTAGCAAAAACCTCCTCACTCTCGCTCAGGTATATAGGAATGATGTATCATTCAACACTCAGATGAACCGAAAAAAAACCCAAAGCTCACAGCTCCTTAGAATCTCCACTTTACTCTGCACAAGATCAAACTATAAGTGAGAATTTAACCGGATCGACTTAAGTTTTGAGACAATGTGAGAAATTTGGTGTGATTGAGGGTGTGAAACATATTTCGCGAAGGGAACCCCTGTTTCGATGAAAATAGTGTCCCCATCTTCGGTTAGGGTTTCCCCTGAGGAAGATGTAGTGCATCTGCGTGGTGCGATGGCGGCTCAGCCATCTGGTGACTTGTTCCACGATCTGGGAAGCATAACTCCAGTAGAGAAGCTCCATGGTTTCGAGAGGGTCACGGCTGGGGCTCTGCATCGTGGACGGCAATGTTGTAGTCCTCTCGGAAAAGACCAGATTGTGGCTTTTGAAGCTCGCCTAGAGCATCTCCAGGGCGAGAAGCTATCCGGTCCTTCACCTCCAGGTACGCTCTCCGGCAGAGCTTCGCATGTTATTGCTGAAACTCAAGTAGTGAGTGATACGGTTGAATTGGAACTTGATTGCTCTTCTGGTGATTCTGTTCTGGGAATAGAGAGTGTTTTACCGAGAGTCACCCACTCGGGTTTTCCCCATGGTGCTGCTCACCAGAGGACTCGGGGTGGTTCCCGTGGCCGTTTGCGTTGTATCCCAGGTGGTAGACCTCTGGAGCCTCACCCCCTACAGGAAAATGGGGCAGCGATCCCGGCTGCACACCAAGTGTTTGATAAAGTACCAAGCAGATCTTGGGCATCGTTGTTGACCGCCCGTAGCTGTTCTGAAACCAAGTTGGAGTATATTGCACCTGCGGACTCTGAGAATGGAGCTCTTGTGGATATTAAGAGGGGACTTGGTTGATTCTCAGGAATTGGAGCCCTGTCTAGTGGGTTATTTCCTGGAAGCCACCATGCCGTTTGGGTTGGCAAGAAGAATAAGAAACCATCTCTGGATCATTTAGATTAATGTGGTTCCTTTTTCTTTCTTCACTTTTGGTTTGTTGCTGCGGTTTTGGGGTTTTGGACTGCGCTGGGTTTTTTTCATTCTTGGCATTGTCGGTGCTGCTGTGGGCTTCTTCAGCGAATTGGCTCCTGAATTGACTGTTGTTTTGTTTGTGCTTGGTTGGTGGAAGTTCTTTAGTGGATTTGTTCCTGTAATTGAGGCCTGCTTTTTGGTGATTGGTTCTGCTGTTTCAATTTGCTGCTGTCGTATGCTAGTGCTGCGGTGTGTTGGGTGTTGCGATTTAGCTGGTTTATTGGGCCTGCTATTTCCTTTTGTTGGTGCTGCTGGTTGTTTTGGTGCTGCGGTTGTGCTTTTTGGAGCTAGTTTGCTGCTTTAGTTTGCTGCTGCGGTTTGCTGGTGCTGTGGTTTGTTTCTACTGATTTAGCGGGGGTCATGTTGCTCGTTTTGTTGGCAAATGTTGTAATTACCTGGGGGTATGTTCCTTAGAAATATGTATTTTTTTCTTTCTTTTTATGTCACGGTTAATTACCAAAAAAAAAAAAACTATAAGTGATAACAAAATGTAACCTTACTACCATTGGATTTCCATAGAGGCAGGATACCCATAACGTTTTGGCCGGCCAAACACCGTACCAAGAGAAAGAGGAATCAGTCATGAGAATAAAAAATATCATTTAAGAGACTCCATTCCGCTTGAGTAGCCAAATTAGGAGTAGATCTAGAAAAATTTCGTCTGTTAGAGCATCTCCCCCGAATAAGATCACAGATCTCTCTAAAAACAAAACTCCAGTCATGTTTCAAATCCTAAAATTTACGAGAATTACGTTGTCTCCAAATGCAGTAAACCGATACAGACAGAGCTAACTTCCTAATCATCGAAAGCAGAGACTGACCCCTCACATTAGTGGCAAACCTGGTCCACCAATCATACCCGGAGGACTCCGACCAATCTAACCCACATTTCCCAAGAATCCCCAACCAAACTTGACGGGAGAAAGGACAATTAAAAAAGAGGTGATCATGAATTTCCAAGCTACCAGAACAAGGGCTACACTGGAAGTTACATGGCAAGCCAAACATCCTAATCCGATTACCAGTATTAAGACGACCTCTCACCACAACCCACAGAATAAAACTAACCCTAGGTATATGATTCTTGAACCAAACCAAATTGCACCAAACAGGTCTCGTCTTATGAACACGGATCTCCTTCCACAAGGCCCCAATAGTAAATTTACCATTATTGAGGAGCCACCGAATATTATCTTTCTTACTCGCATTGGGGAAAAAATTAACCTCCCTAGCCAGCTCAATCAAATCAATCGATACATGTCGACGGCCATTTCCAATTATTTCCATCAACGATGACATCTGCTCTAGCCAGCCGGTCTAACCAGAATCATAAACAATTCTAGAGCCCCTTTCTTCAACAATGGGGCCCCACGGGTGCCAAGGGTCCAACCATAAGAAAGTGTCATCCCCATTACCAATCTCATATTTCACATAACGCTTGATAAGAGGTCTAAGCTGAAGCAGCTTCCTCCAGCACCACGAGGCTTATTGAGGAATTTTAATCGACCAAAAGGACTCACTCCTAAGGATGTTATGAGAGCAGAATATCCATACCAGAGCTAGAACCTCAATAAAGACAACCATCATTGGGAAACACCAGCATTTGAGAGATCAGCAATACATGGCTCCCCAAAACTCCTCTAAAGCCCAAAAAAGAACAACAATATAGCTGAGAAGATGTCACAACCCTGGCGGCTCAGGAGGTCGAAGCAAGCTGGTACTCAAAACCACGGCACTAAGGCGTATGAGAAGGGCCAGCCCCAAGGGAACCTCAGCTCGGAATTAAAAGGCCATCCCCTAACCAAAATCACCATCGGGCCCACCTCCACACCCTAGCCAACGTAGCCTAGGCAGCTGAGGAAATGAGCACCTCCCAGACCATATGACAACTCTATTAATGAAGCTCTTGAGGATCATCATAATCATAATTTATCTCAACTGAATATAGGAGCCAGCTTCCAGAGCTAGAACGATAAACATTATAACAATCATTAGAAGACCCCATTAGCCGAAAGTAATAGCCAAGCCCGTAACCTACCAAAGAAGCTCAGCATCACAGATAGACACCAAGCTCACAATGGGAAAGGCGATAGAGAAGGCCAAACAAACAGCCAACATGGCCCCCCAAAACTCCTAAGAAGCCCTACCAAAGAACTGCAGTAACGTCACTGTATTTTCTGGCGACTCTGCTGGGGAATGGTTTCTAAAACTAAATAAGAGGGGTAGACTTGAAAACATCATTGGTTCTTAATAAAAATTTCTCATTTGCATTTTTGCATGCATACGCATTGTTCTTCAAACCCCCTGCTTGGTCGACCTACGCCCTAAACGTACATCCGTTTCGGGGATTGTTGGGAAGGTGGGCAATCCTTGCTAACTGTATGCTATCATAGGTACAGTAAAAGAGTTCAGGCGTACTATTTGACCATGTTTTGCATGTGAGGTATATACCCGGCTCTATTCAGAAGGTTCTCTGTTCGATTAACCAAAACTGGCCTTTGCATATAGTGGACTTAGAACTCTCCTTTAGGTGCTATTGACCCTGTTAGGATTATGTGTTTTCTTTATTGTATGTTTTGCTTGCGTATTGTTAGGATTATTTATCCGGATTAGATTATTTCCTTTCCTGGGTTCGGCTCGGGTTTTTCTTTTATCCCTTGTTGGTTAGGTTAGCTTTTCTTTCGGATTTTTACTCGAGCCTTGTTCCTCACCATGTTTGGTTTTCACACCATAGTCTTCTTCTCGAGGTCATGCCCGTGTTTTGTTTTAAGGCCTCTAGGGTAGTTTCTCTCTTCTCTGGGCTCTTTCCGGGTTGTTGGTTTTCTCCGCCTTTATTTAGGGTCGTTTCTTTCAAAACTCTTGAAATACCCATGAGAGTTAGTCCTTTTTCCTTACTGTTATGCTGCCCATTTTTCCTTAGAATCCTATATTAAACCAACCTCTCGAAGTTTGGAATTGTTTCCTTACCGGAGTGCTGTCCGCTTTCCCGTTTTAGGTAAACTTTTCTTCTAGATTCTAGTCGATCCCCCTACTTAGCCATTATTCTGGTTTTGGGTCACCTTATTGTTATGCTGCTAGCAAAAGCCCTACAAGGGCATTGTTTTAGTCTCCATGTTTATCTGCTCAAGATTTGCTATTTTGGGTATCCGAGATATTTGCTATCTGTTGTCAGAATGTTTGCCAGGGAGATGTCTGATACTTGTTGTTCTGCTTTTGGAATCAACGTTTTCTTTGTGAGTTTACCATTAGGTCAAAAAAAGTACAGTCAGCACACGTTTGGGTGAGGTCAGGATCAGGCAGACTTTGTAGGGTATCTGAACAGTCAGCTAAAATGGAAAAAAACAAGATGAACTTGACAGCTCTGATGAGAGCTATTGCTAAAATACAGACGGCTATGGAGCAGCAAACTCAGGCTCAGAATCAGTGCCGAGCACAGATTCAGGCAATCCAGACCTGTTTACCAGTACTGAACGAACAGCATGTTAACGCAAACGGTAACGGGGAAGACTTTTGGGATGACAACCAAATCCCCGATGGACCGTAAGTTGTTCCACCACCACCACGGGTCCCTCATCAGGTGATAGTTGAGGAAGATAACACAGTTCAGTCCAGAGAATCTGCATTAGTTGAAAAGATCGACCAGATGGAGAAGGTCCGTAGAAAGGCTAAAGGGATCGAAGAATATATGCTAGATGTGGGAGGACTATGTTTTTTCCCAGACGCTAAGCTCTCGAATAAGTTTAAGATGCCCGACATGGAAAAATTTAACAGAACCGGAGATCCCAGAATTCATCTCCGAATGAATGTTGGTACCCTGTTGCCAATGGAAATTGATGACCAGTTGAAGGCTCAGCTCTTTCACTGATCTCTCTCTGGGGTAGCCCAGAAATGGTTCATCTCCCTCAATGTAGCAAAGATAAGAACTTGGGAAGACATAGCTATGGTTTTTGTCTGTTAGCATAGTTACAATGTCCAACTGGACGTGACTACCCGAGAGCTTGAGATGACTCGATAGGAGAATCAGGAGTCTTTTGTTGACTTTTTGACCCGAGGAGGGGTAAGGCCTCCAAGATGACAAACTGGCCCTTTGAGAAAGAGAAAGTGAGGATAGTAGTAAAGAATCTGCAAGCTCTCCTGAAACGCTATTTGATTACACAGCCACTCTTCACATTCGAGCATTTGTTTGATGCCGGGATTCAAATTGAAGATGCAATTCAGTTCGGGGATATTGAGAAGGCTGAACCGAGCCAGAAACCCTGGTGGACCTTTTCCACAAATAACCAAAACCAATTTGCTGCCACAAACCTCGTGTCTCATTCAAACGAGGTAAACCTGCTGAACCCATCCTCTTCTGCCCAGCAATCCAATAATACCAAACAGTCAAACAATGGCCAACAGCAACAAAGGCCGAGGTGGGTCTTCACTCCCCATTGGACCCCATGCCCATTCCTGATCCCCTATCGCCAAGGTTTAATGCTTCTCAATACTGCGCCTTTCACCAAGGTCGTGGACACCTAATTGATAAGTGCTTAAGGCTCCGATATGAGATCCAGAATCTCATCGACAACAAGGTTATCCCACCACCATCTACCACCCCAAAGCCAAATTTCACAACTAACCCACTGCCAAATAATGCCAGGAAAACTGGGGTAAATTACATGTCTCTGGGAGAATTAGAGAACCCGAGTCAGCACATCTGTTCAATATACCTACCATGCCCTCATGTTTCAATAACTGAGGATCAGATAGCATATTCATTTATCGTGGTTAGAGGAAGTTGAGATAAGATGGAGGAATGGAATGATGGTGCTTGGGAGTGGTATAAGACAACATTCCCAGCTATTCAACTGGAAGAAGAGGAGCGCAACAAAGAAGATGATTGGCCTTTGGATTACCCAACCCTACCATATGGGTTTGGTCACATGCTCGATGGCGTTACCATTCCCCAGCTTTTTGAGGAAGAGATATATGTGGATGAAATGCATTCCTATTGGCTAGTAAGAGTTGTGCTGAAGTTCGACAGAGCAGAGTGGACCAATTTTTGGGCTGCTCGGGAACAGTAGGTGGACTTTATCGGAGAGGATATATGGGAAGAAATTGATAATACATGAGCCATTGAAGACGATGCAGAGAGAAGAGGAAGAATGGTAATCACTGATTTAGGCAATTTGTGGGCATTTAAAAGCCCTCCACTTTTGAACAAGGTACAACCGACCAATGATACAAGAATAGAATTATGAAACCTTAAGGAGGGGATAGAACATCTGACCAGAAGTGGGCGACATTTCAAGCCAGTCCAGCTGGAAAAGGGGCAACCAAGTGGAAAAGGAAAGAAAAAAGAACATGAAGAAGAAGATGATGCGGTGCTGAAGCAGTTAAAGAAGACGCAAGCTAACATCAGCATTTGGGGGCTACTAATGGCCTCGCACAAACACAGACAAGCTATGCTGAAGGTTCTAAATAAAGCAAGAATTTCGATATATGCCACCCCGGAGCAAGTGATTGGACTTATTCTTCTAGTGGTGGAACCAAAAGTCATTTCTTTTTCCGATAAAGATCTGCTAGCAGAGGGAAGGAGCCATAATAAACCACTGTACATTGCTGTCAAGTGCCTGGACAAATGGGCCCCTGTGACTCTTATCGACAACGGGTCTGCATTAAATGTATACCCACTCAAAACAGCACTCTGTTTAGGACTAAAGACGGAGCACTTCATACCGAGCAATCAAGGGGTCTTGGCTTATGACAACACAAGGAGGGACGTACTGGGACTTGTGTCATTTGTAATATCAGTAGGGCCTTTGGAAACGTTAGTCGAATTTCATGTACTAGACATACTAGCATCTTTCAACTTGTTGTTGGGAAGACCTTGGTTGCATGACCCAAGTCTCCAAGCTGTACCATCTACTCTCCGTCAGAAACTGAAACTGATAAGAAATGGGGCAATTTTGACTATTCACAAAGAGGACAGCATTCATCTCCTGATAGGAGGAAATGGCACAACTCTGTTGGAAGTTCAGCATAGTGAAGACGATGTATTACTCAGTAGTTTCCAATTCGATGAAGCACAGGCTATTCAGACGCTGAAGAATGAAGAGAAAAGGTACATCAACCCGCGGGCAGTAACAATGATGAAGAAAATGTCCTTTTTTCCTAGTATGAGGTTGGGACGTAAGCAGCAGGGAATCCCAGAACCCATTCAGGTATTGTCGACTTTGCACCGTTTTAGTCTTGGGTACGAGCCAACGGAAGAAGATTTGGAAGAGCCTAAGAAGGGACGGAAAGCCAATTATATTGGAACGCCCAATGGGTACTTCGTTAAGGAAGGGGAGGATTTTTCATACTGTGGCTTTCCAGAGCCGTGGATTGACGAAGAAAACAATCAAAAGCTGCCTGGGGTAGAGATATTTTTTGGTCATCAGTTGTCTGATACAGAAGAGGAAGAGGCAGTGAAAGGGAAGGAAATTCAAGAAGAAGACTGGGCTGACAGATTATACGGCAACGACCTGGGAATACTTTTCAATGAAAAGATGGCCCAACTGCATATAACTGAACTACACTATTTCATGATGGGCCTCAATGCACCAGTAGATTGCACCAAGCTCATCGTCAATGCAGCTGCAAAAGATGTGAAGAATTGGACCATCGAGTCTTGTAATATGCGGGTTGTCTATCCTGAGTCCAAATTTGAGTAAGAGTTTGTAGCCGAGGGCACGTCTGTTGGTGCACCTCTCCCTGCCTTTGCTATCGAGTTTGTAATTTCCTCTAATTTTAATGAAATGAACGAAATTTTTGGTTACTCTGCTTTGTTTGATTTAGTTTATACGCTTTTTAACGATTTTGAATTCGACGGGAATATCCCTGAAGAAATAAAACTTATAATAAAAAGAAAAGAAGAAATGCGTGCCCAACCAATAATTGAAGAAATTTTATCAATAAATCTGGGTAATGAAACTAATCCGCAAAATGTTCAAGTTGGTTCTTTATCCTTAGTCGAACAAGAGCAACTAATAACTTTATTAAAAGAATTCAAAGATGTGTTTGCATGGTCTTACTAGGACATGCCTGAAATTGATCCTGATATTGTCCAACACCATATCCCTTTGTACCCTGATGCTAAACCGGCCAAATAAAAGTTAAGACGGATTCAGCCAGAATGGGCTCTGAAGATCAAAGAAGTTGCCAAAACGATCAACGCGGGATTCCTGATGGTGACTGAGTATCCAAAGTGGGTGGCCAATATTGTTCCAGTACTGAAGAAGGACAGTCGTATCTGAGTCTGCGTGGATTTTCGGGATCTTAACAAGGCTAACCCGAAAGACGATTTTTTTTACCACACATCGATGTCTTAGTAGACAGTACAGCGGGACACGCTTTGTTATCATTCATGGACGATTTCTCTAGGTACAACCAGATTTTGATAGATTCAGAGGATAGAGAAAAGATGACATTCACGACACCCTGGGGCACCTATTGCTTTCGTGTGATGCCGTTTGGTTTGAAAAATGCTGGGGCAACCTATGAGAAGGCTGCCACTACTTTACTGCATGACATGATACATAAGGAGGTCGAGGTGTACGTGGACGATATGATAGTCAAGTCAAAGGATCGGGACGGTCACATCATAGCACTACGAAAGTTCTTCGAAAGGATCTAAAAATACAAGATGCGACTTAACCCACAAAAGTGTGCCTTTAGGGTTACTGCAGGAAAAATGCTTGGATTTATGATCACTCAACGGGGTATTGAAGTGAATCGTTCAAAGATTAAGGCAATTTTAGAAATGCCTCCTCTGAGGACTGAGCAAGAAGTTAGGGGTTTTTGGGTAAAATATAGTTCATCAGTCAATTCATCACAAAATTGACAACTACCTGTGAGCCGCTCTTCCGTCTACTGAAGAAAGGAGTCAAGTTCAAATGGGATCAGAAATGTCAAGATGCATGTGATGCCGTATGAAAGTATCTGTAAAATCCACCTATTATAGCTCGTCCCGAACCTGATAGGCCACTGATTCTCTATCTATCAGTGACTGACTCGGCTATGGGATGTATGCTGGCACAAGAAAGAGAAACTAGAATAAAAAAGGCTGTCTACTACCTAAGCAAGAAGATGACAGGATCAGAAATACGATACACACCACTGGGAAAAACATGCTAGGCTTTGGTTTGGGCTTCCTGAAAACTAAGTCATTATATGCTGTCTTTCACAGTGAATATCATCTCTCAGATCGACCCGTTGAAGTATCTATTTGAAATGCCAGCACTGACAGGAAGGCTGGCCCGATGGTTGCTATTATTATCTAAATTTAATCTCCAATACGTCACCCGAAAGTTAGTCAAGGGTAGGGTAGTGGCAGAATTTTTGGCCGACCAACCAGTTGAAGGAGATGAAGACACAGAGTTTCAATTTCCTGACGAACAATTGATGAAAGTCAGGGATGACAAGTGAACTCTATATTTTGATGGAGCATCCAATCAATATGGCTATGGAATAGGAGTCCTTGTCACTCCTGACGAATCACACATTCCGTTGTTTCTGAAGCTCAATTTCGAAGTCACTAACAATCAGGTTGAGTATGAAGCATGTTTAGTTGGATTGGAGGCAGCATTAGAACTAGGGGCAATGAAACTGGAAATCATCGGGGATTCAACACTGGTGGTTTCACAAGCAAGAGGAGAATGGAAGGTCAAGGACTTAACCTTGAGTCTCTATCTTCAAGAACTAGAAAAGCTAATACTGTGCTTTGAATTAGTGATCTTTACCCATGTTCCGAGACTACAGAATAAGTTCGCCGATGCACTGACCACCCTAGCATCCATGATTGACATACCACCCGGGGTTCGAATGAGGTATTTGATAATCGAACAGAAACGAAAGTTGGCATACGAGACGACGGTCGCAATCGAATAAAGCACCGATGAACTTCCATGGTATTTTGACATTCAGAACTTCGTGGAGAAAGGAGAATATCCCAAGTTCGCTAGAAAAAAGAATAAAAGGACAATACGAAGACGATCTGCACAGTTTGTCATTTGCGGTGGGAGACTGTACAAACGAGGGCATTTTGGGGTCAATAAGCTGTGTGTCAACGTTAAAGAAGGACAAGAGTTGATAAAAGAGATACACGCGGGAGTCTGTGGGCCGCATATGAGTGGAAACATGTTAGCCAAGAAAATCCTACGACAAGGATACTTTTGGATTACGATGGAGACGTACTACATACAGTTCGTACAGAGATGTGAAAGTGTCAGATTCACGAAAACCTTATGTACGTTCCCCTATCTCAGTTGTATAACCTGACGTCACCATGGCCATTCTCAATATGGGGCATCGATGTGATCGGCAAGGTGACACCAAAGGCGTCAAATGGACACGAGTTCATCTTAGTGGCCATTGATTACTTTACTACGTGGATAAAAGCAACTTCCTACTCAGTATTGAAAGCCTCACATGTTGCCAAGTTCATCAAGCAGAACATCATCTGCTGGTACGGAGTCCCACATGAGGTCATCTCAGACAACGGTTCACATTTCCAAGGGAAAGTCTTGGATCTTTTCGAGGAATTTCAAATAATAACCCACAAGTCTTCACCATATCGGTTGCAGACCAATGGAGCAGTTGAGGCAGTAAACAAAAATATCAAGAAAATTCTGCAAAAGACGACCAACCACACAAGGATTGGCCGGAACATCTACCATTTGCAGTTTGGGGATACATGATGTCGATCAGAACTTCAACAGGAACTATGACATACTCTTTAGTGTACGGGATGGAAGCCGTGCTTCCCATTGAGGTGGAAATCCCTTCTCTAAGAGTAATGGCCGAAGCTAATATCTCAAAAGCAGAATGACAGAGGAACCGGGTGGAAGAATTGCTCTTGTTTGATGAAAGATGACTGCAGGCTCTATTTCATGTACAAAGATACCATAGGAGGATAGCTCGAGCGTTCAATAAGAAGGTCAAGACTCGGGACCTTAGAGAAGGAGATTTGGTTCTTAAGGAAATTAGAGCTCCTATATTTGATCCGAGAGGCAAGTTCAAGCCAAACTGGTCTGAACCATTTCTCATCAAAACCATCATGACCAGTGGTGTAGTCATAATTATGGATTTGGATGGTAATGTGTTCTCCACTCCAGTAAACCTCGATCAACTCAAAAATTATTATCCTTGAGGTAAAAATAAAGAGAAAATAAAAGCACGCTGAGTTGAAAATCAAAAAGGCAACTTAGGCAAAAGTTAGAGCAGCCCGCAAGGCTGAAAACTCGAAAGGGCGACCTTGACAAAATTTAAGGCATCACAAAAAAGTGAGCGTCAATACCCAAGTGAAAACCGAGCCCGAATTACGTTATGGCCTGATTCCATCTTTTTGGGATACGTAGACAGCTTCTTTTAAGAAGTTCGACCACATTCTTCGTTTTTAACCATCTTTGGATCTAAGCAAGACCAATGCAAATTAATTTTTAAAAATTTGATAATAAAAATTTTGGATAAATTTGAACCGTCTAAAACATAAAGTGAAAGTTTTCGTTACTTTGATCAAAGTTACAAAGTTTTTGAAAAATAAAAGGGAAGGGCACGCAAGTCCCAAATTCTACAAAATAAAGATGAAGGCTATGAAATTTTTAAAACAAAGAAGGAGGCCTCAAATCTTTCTCCTTTTCGCTGCCTGTTTCCCCTCTTCTTTATCCTTCTTCTCCATGTCTTGTGTTAGCCATGTCTTGTGTTAGCCATATCTTGTTCTCAGCAGAAAGCTCGGGACATTGCAGCTCCTGCATCTCCATCAATGAGCAGGATGGCCAGGCCTCCTGATACAATGCCAAAAATGGGGTCTGCAGTACAGATGAAGATAAACGGTCTCGAATATTATGAAGGGTGATCTGACTACGACCGAACTTTCGCATGATCCTATGGGAATAATAGAAAGTAGTCTGACGCAGACCAATGAGCAAAACACCAGGGTGATCCATGTTAGTCAGGGTCATAGCAAGGATCCGCCACCAGGGGCACTGCCAAGTAATATCTGAGCCAGTCAGGGATGAAAGGTACTGTCGCCAGGTCGCTTCAGTGTCACATATATGATAATAGGGGCGATAGAGGAAAGTTACAGCACTGTGTCTATCAGTAGGTGGCTTCTGTATAAGATTCACTTTCTCCATCAGCCAGATCTGTAGTGAAAGTTAGATTAGTAAGGGAAAGGCCTGGCAGAAAGCTTTGATAAAGAAAGAGGTTTTGAGCTTACCTGAAGAAGTAGAGGACTGCCAGCAAAAGTAGTGGCTTTACCATGATGAACAGCACCTAGGCCCAGCTGTGTCTCGACTAAGACAAGTGGCACAAAGTCCTTCGCCATCCACATCTAACTAGCAATGTCAACCAGGGCACAGCTAACTCGCCTGTCAGAAGGAACAAGAAGATACTGAGCAAGAAGACAGAAGCAAAGAGCATTACGACACCGCAGCTGAAAGTCAAGGTCACTAAGGTCACCACCAGTAGGACGAAATCTGTCAATGATCCAGGGAATGTCAAGGCAGTCACTCAATGTCAGAAGAGAAGCTTCGATCTTAGACAGACCAAAGAGTTGCATCATTCGTTGCCAAGCCGAAAAGGAGAAAGTGGGAACAACAACAGGACTCCGCGGAGCCAAGTCCAGAACTCCACAGTGGGGCATAACTCTTCAAGACCAAATCGAAAGACACGGGACTGAGGATCGCATAGCCGGGCTGCAGCTTCCAATAAAGGTCCATCAGTCTTCACAGTCATGAGAGGAAATAAGGAGTTGATACCAAAAGGGACGAAGTTTAAACGTTCGTTGTGGGAGAATGCCTCAATCCATGCAGAAAGGGAAGAAGCCATTTGAGTTGAAGTAACAGAAAATAGGGCCTTTAGGGTTGTATTTATGACTCAAAAAGGCAGAAAATCAAAATTTCGACAAAAGAAATGTTCAATGTGGCGACCGCCATCTTGAAGATGGCGACCGCCAACTCTAAAAAGCATAGTACAGTGACATCATCCTTTTGACTAGGTGATCGCTAAGTCTAAAATAGCAACCGCCATGTCAGCCTCCTTGTTAGTGGCGACCACCATGTTTAAACACGGCGGGTGTGTTTGCAGCTTGTGTGATCTGTATAAATTGTGGCATTTGATATGTACATCCATGACAGCTTGAGAAGTAAGTGAAAGAAAACCATACAAGCAGATGAATATAAGGCAATGAATGGCATAAAGGCCCAAAACATATCAAAAAGTGACAAAAATGTGTCAGAACAAAAACTAGGGCACCCAGGCCTAATAAAACAGCAAATTTGGGGCACGCAGGCCCGTGGATCAAGTAAATATATATAAATGTGTCAAACTGGGACACGTAGGCCCATCAAAATAAAATATAGCAGAAGATAAATAAAACTAGGAAAGGGGGGCTCTCTCTCTCAGGTGTGCCTCGAGTGGACTCGGCGGGAGGAATGGCCGGCCTCCTCCGAGCTATCATCCTCAAAGAGTCTGTCAAAGTCATCGCCATCATCACTACCAGAGGAAGAGACGATTCTAGATCGGCTCCGAGAAAATGAGACTGATCGTCTGGAACGAGCCCGAGAAGATACCCAGGAACCACGACCTCGAACCAGGGCCGGGGTTGGGACAAGAGGCCTAACTGGAGCCTGTGGCGGCACTATACCGGTAGCAGGAACTGGAGGCTGTCAAGAGAGAAGTAAGACTCAGGACAAAGTAAAAAAAAAAAAGCAAAAAAATTGTAAAGAGCATGCAAGCTACTCACAATGGCTACTAGTGTAAAAGAAATGCCGGCTGCTCGCATCAAGGCATTCATCTGCCGGACCAGTACTCTCAAGTCGATGACCATCAGTATCGTACGGTCTAACTAAGCCTGATCGACCTACAAAAGAGGACAGTTTAGGAAAACTAGACTGATAAAGACAAACAAGTGACTGAAGAAAAGGTAGGAAACTAACTTGGCCAATGTCAACCCTGAACTCCGGCACTGGCAGAACATGGACTGGTAGAGAAAAAGGGAAGCCATACCCTACGGTGTGAACATCCCATGAAATCCCCAGGCCCCGCATCCCGCCAGCAGCATCACTAGAAGCATCACCACCAGCAGCAGCTCCCGTAGCACCGACCTCTGCATCCTTCAGTGCTCATCCCCTCCTCCTGCCACCAGGGACGGCAGGGCCAGGACCTGACTAGCCTAGTAAATGGGCCCAAGCCCAACTAGTATAATCACCCTCTGGCACCAGTAGCTCCGAAACTGGGGTCCCCACCGTCTCCAGCAGCAAGTCGACCTGACCTAGAAGCTCGGTCCGGCGCATGCGTACTGGAGGAACCACTGGTAAACGAAAATGATCAAGGCCAAGCGACTGGCGAACCACTCGCTCCTTGAGATAATACTCCCGTCCGAATGGACCCTCCAGCAAAATACGCCTCGCAGCAATGCCACAGCTACGCATCAGGTCTGCGCCGACCCGATCCTCTACTCCCCTCCAAACATCCCAATGGACCTGTAGCAATTCAAAATATAAGTACAATCAGAAAATAGTAAGCAGTGACTATAGTACGGTATGATACAGTACGCAGTGATCAATATAAATAGAAACAGTACAGTGCAGTGAACAAGTAAACAGCCGTGAACAGGACACAGTAAAATGATACCTGGTCAGGGGTCAGCGGTCCAGTGAAACCCGAAAGCGATCTATATCCTTCCTTCCAGCCTTCTTCCCCTTCAGCCTACGGGACCACTAGGCTGCACAGGGAATGACTAGAGGATCTGCCGAGGAGTTTACCAGGACATGAAGCTCGAGGAACTCATAAGTCCAAAGTTGCAAGGAGAAGATGTCAGCAAGCAGATGAAGGATAATAAAGAATAGAAATGAATAGAAAAAGGGGCAGAAACCAAATCATACCTCCTAGACCCTCTAGTATCCCCCGATGCTGAGCTCCTGGAGGAACCGAGTAAGAGTCGTCATGAAGCTGTAAAGGGTGGCGAGAGAAGCTCCTCCCTAGTCGAATGAAGCAACCCGGTCAAGACGAGCCAGGGCACCGAGGCAATTCAAATGAACGGTATTCTCCTTGTTTGAAAACAAGGAGGTGAATCACCGACAAGAAGGACAATCCAAGCAATGTAGTATGTGTGTTCCATGGTGCGATTTGAGGTGTGATTCCCCTGCTTTTGCTAAAACCGCATCTTGGGTTTCTTCATCTCAGTGTAATGGCGTGCTCAAGTACAAATCAAGCAAAGGCTTCTTTGACGATGGTTCCGAGGGCTATGGCGGTGCCTAATTCGGAAGTAACAGTAGCTAATAACCAGATAAAGAACAATTTTGGTATGATGGAGCAATTTGGTTTGATGACAGCGCCGTATTCAGGTAGGGTTTCAACCCAGGGTGTTCGCTAGGGGATCTCACCTCCTACCTGTGGGAAACAGCCAGTTGAAGGTTCCCCATGTACCTTTGCGTCGACCTCGCCATGTGAACAAACTTCGGCGAAGATGAGTTAGATTTTCTCGGAGGCAAACGTCTTGAGTAAGATACATGAAGCTTAAGGTCCTTTTGAACAGACTTTGGAAAGTGAGATAGCGCGGTCTAAATCTGGAATAAGCCCTATCCGTGCGGAGGTTTTTGAGAATCTTCGAGCCCAGCTTGCTTTGCTTAAGGAGTCGAATACCCTTAAGCTTTCAGGAGCTGCCGACATGAACACGGGTATTCCGTTTGCATCTATAGTCGGGTGAGCTGAGAAGAATGGTGGTGTGGGTACCTCTGAGACGTTTGTGAGTGAGCCTAATTTAGAGGTGGGTGTTTCTCAGCAGTTCGGCAAGAATAATTCTCGTGAATTCGTTTTCAAACATCCTCTGTCCAGAGGGAGGGGCGGTGGACGATTCCCCTCTAGGGGAGGTGCTCGGTTTGGTAACTGGCGTGAACAGTTGCTAATAGGCTATCAGGGGGCTAAGGTTGGAGTTGGGGATGCAAGGCCGTGGGCGCCTATGGCTGCCCCGAACGATTTGGCAGAAGCAAATCTTGAGAATTCTATTCATGTTGACAAGGTGTTTGATAAATCGCCTGTCACTCATAAGGTGTTTGATAATATGTCTCAACGAAAATCTTGGGCTTCTTTACTTATGAATCGTAGCTTGTCTAGTACTAATCTCGAATTTATCGAATCCAAGGACCCTAACAACCCGGAAGTAGTTGAAATTGCAGTAGATTTAATTGATGACAAACTGTGGAAAACTTGTTTGGTGGGTTACTTCTTAGATGTCAACTTGGCCTTTGGCTTGGTTAGAGCTATGGCTAAGACTTTGTGGGGTCAAGAGGGTTTGGTAGATGTTTTTGGTACTGATAAGGGGATTTACATCTTTAAGTTTAGAAGCTTAGCAGCTATGGAGAACATCCTAGATAAGGGGTCATGGCATTTCTCCAGTAAGCTATTGATTTTGCGCAAATGAAAAAAAAAGGATTAAACTTTCTAAAGAGACTATCGCTAAAATTCCCATTTGGGTAAAATTTCATGAATTGCCTCTTGAATTTTGGAACTATCCACGCTTGAGTCGAATCGCAAGTGCAGTGGGCACTCCCATTTTTTTGGATCGGGCCACAGAAATGAAGCAGTGTATCTCGTATGCGTGGTTGTGTGTTGAAAATGACACGGCTCAGTCTTTGCCGCATTCTATCGTGGTTCAACGTGAAGGGGATACTGTGGCAGTTGGGGTTGAGTACCAAGGTCTCCCCCTGGTTTGTTCTCATTGTAAAGCTTTCGGTCATGACACTAGTAGATGCTCGAACACACCAGTACAACAACAAACTAAATGGACTCAAGTTGGCCGCGAAAAGGAGGTTGCTGGAGCTGGTGGCAGGCCTGGCAGCCCATCCCTTCCCCCCTCCTGTGCAGCTACGGTGAACATGAGGAAGGTTTGTTAACCAATAGTCAAGACATCTGTAGTAAGCAAAGACGAGATGAAGCTAAAGGAGGATAACATAGAGGTTAGCAAAGAGGTGGCTGAAAGGCCTATAGAGGGTGGAATTGGTGTGGATTTATTAACGTCAGCTGAGGTGGGAGAAAGGGTGGAAGCGACAGGTGGTACGCCGGTTGATCTTGAAGATGCCTTCCTCACATGTGGTTATTTCTAACTCCTTTCGAGCGCTTTTGGATGTGGAAAATTGTGAGGCTACGGATTTGTGGACCCCAATTGACGGGGAGAATAAAGCCCCTCCCTCTCCCTCCAGAGAGAAGGTAGGAAGTAAGCAGGCTAAACAGTCTAGTGGTAAGAAAAAGAAAAAATCATCTCTTGGTCAGTTAAGCTGGTAGTTTTATCTTGTGGGGTTGGTTAGTGGTAAGCAGTCTAGCGATGAGCAGGGTTGTATGTGGTTTTGCTTAGTTAGCATCATCCCCACTCCCTGGCGTAATGAGAGAAAAATCGAGAGGCGTCAAAGTGGCCTCAAAAGTGGTAAAGTGGAAGGTATTGGTGGTATCCCACCACCGTTCTGCCAAGGCTGTCAACCATACTCGGTCATTGCTCGTCGTACCCAATAAGGGTATGAAGCGAGCAAAATCGGAGGCGTCAATGTTAGCCCGGCTGGGAGCAGGGAGGGCATCATACCACTCCAATACCTCTCTAGAGGCAGAATCTCCTAAGCCACGGACGTAGTGACCAGCCTAAAAGTAGAAGACAAATAGAAGATATATAAAGAACAGATTCGACACATAAAGTATACAGTAGATAACCAAAAGCAATAAAAATCCTAGGTTCGTGTGTAAGTGGCGATCTTTCGGTTATTCCTAAGCCCTGATAAATCAGGCAAATCTTTCTAACCCTAGGTTCGTGTGTAAGTGGCGATCCTTCGGTTCTTCCTAAGCCCTGATAAATCAGGCAAATCTTTCTAACCCTAGGTTCGTGTGTAAGTAGCGACCCATTGATTCTTTCTAATCCCAAATAAATGAGGTAAAATTTTTCAATCCTAGGGTTCATGTGTAAGTGGTAACCCTTCGAATCTTTCTAAGCCTTGATAAATCAGGTAAACCTTCTTAACCCTAGGTTCGTACGCTAAGGTAAATCCCTATCATTTTGAGTTTTGCCCCTTTTCTTCATTTATTCTTCTAGGATTTTTTTAAAAAAATTTCTAGGATTTTTTTAGAACTTTTCTCAAATCTTTAGGATTTTCAAAAAAAAAAAAATTGCCCCAATTCTCTAAAACTTTTTGAATAACTTTCTCTATAATTTTTTAAGAGACTCCAAAAATTTTTCTAAGATCTGTGAATTTTATTTTTCAATTTTCTAGGATTTTTCTTAATTTGTCCTAATTTTTTAAGATTTTTCAAAATTTTCCTTAAGTTTTTTCAATTTTTTCGAATTTTCTTAAAAATTTTCCTAAGATTTTCTGAAAGTTCCCAAGTTTTCTCAAAGTTTTTCTCCAAAATTTTCTAGAATATTTCTATAAAAAAAATCCCTAGGATTTTCTAAAATTCTCTTCCTTAAAATTTTCTATGACTTTTGGAAAATTTCCTAATATTCTTTGCCATTTTTTTTACAGAAAGTTTTGACAAAATTACTTTTTGAAAAAAATTACCCATTTAGTTATTATATCCCAAAAACAAAAACAAAAATTTCTTCCTTAATTTTTTATACTTTTCACGAAAATAAGTGTCCCATTTCATTATTTGTTCAAAAATTCTAAGTGTTCATACTGTTTTAATCTCTATTTGCAAGAGTACCTAAATAAATTTCAATCAATAATTACATCATTCATCATTCGTACCATCATCATCATTCATCATAATCAAATCACATCATTATATGGGGGACCCTAGGCATATGTCTACGTTTGAGATATAATATGCTTTGGTATTAAAACAGTAAGTTTGGAAAACTTATCGATGGGTGCCAGCGAGACATATGATGATCGGGCTCCCGCAGAAGAACGTCAGTAGCAACAGCATCAGCAGAAGGCTTGTAGGCTCGTAGCGTCTCATCCTGCGTGGAACCACACGATGAGGTAGTGGAGCATACGTGTGTGGGTCGAAGGGCGCCGGATGACCCTCTCCAGCATCAGGATCAAAGAAATTGGCCACAGCGGCCTCAGCAGTAGCAGCAGCAGCCGGCGCGCCTCAGCGGCTGCCCGTGCCTCCTCAGCAGCTTGGGAGGAAGCACGCTCTGCCTCGAGTACAAGAGCGTCCATCGTAGCAGTAGGGCTGCGTGGCAGTGACCCCGCTGGCAGGGAAGCTAGAAGTCGTATCCTTGAGAGTCCCCATGGAGTATCTCCCAGTAGCAGAAGGGCCCTATCGTACCCCTAAGTCATCGTCACCCTGGCCCTGGCCCGCTATAAAGAGGAATGGGATCACAAATAATAGGGTAAACATCGTGCGAATGCTAAGAAGCAAGAATAAGCGAGAAAGAAAGGGGAAAGCTAAGAAAGAAACGAGAGAGAGTTTGAGAGAGCGAGAGAGCTAGAGAGAGAGTGAGAGGTGAAGAATGAGTCACATCCGCGCGCCTCAAAGGGCCTTATGCGCGCCTGGAAGTGGCGGTCGCTATCTTCAAAGTTGGCGACTGTTGGGTTTTCCAAAAGTTTCATGGCGACCGCCAGGTACGAGGGGTTTTTATCCGGCGGCTGCCACTTTCGAATGGTTTTAATAGTGGCGACCGCCATGTCAGAGGGGAAAACGGAGCCAGTCTGTCAACGGTTATGTCAGCGTTTTGGGATTGTGAGAGGGACCGTTTGGGGATTTTTAATAGATGTTTTGTTTATCTTCTTTTATTATTATTTCATTTATAGTATTATAGACAATTATTTTCTTTTTATTTTATTAGAAAAAATAATTTTCAGAAAACATAAAATTTTGATCTTTATTTTATTTTATTTTGTTTTGTTTTTTTATTTTGTGTGTGCGTGTTTGTTTCTAAGAATGACTTTTAAAACTTTTTAAAAATAATGTTATAACCTCGGAAGTGTCTTAAAAATATTTCGAGAAAATTTTGTGTGTTTAGAAATAATTTCAAAACTAGTATTGTGTGTTTTAAACCTTTTGATGTTTTTTTTCCTTCCGATAAATTTAACTTTAAGTCGTAACTTAACTTTTAGTTATTTTTATCTCACGCCTCATCCCGAATTTTTAGCTCTTAACTCGACCTATTAATTCAAGATCTATTCTTCCGATAAATTTAACTTTAAGTCGTAACGTGACTTTTAGTTATTTGTATCCCGTTTTCATTTTTAGGTCTTAACTCGACCTATTAATTTGTGATTATCTTTTTCGATAAATTTAATTTTAAGCAGTAACTTGACTTTTAATTATTTTTATCCTGTTCTCATCCTGAAATCGTGAGGTTTTGACTCGACCGATCAATTGCTTTCTCGGTTAAGACAATTTCTTCGATCCTAACTCGACCCTTTTAATTATTTTATCTCCAGCTGAGTTTTTAGATCTTAACTCGATCTATGACTTGTTTGTTTATGCTTCATTTAGATCTTAACTCGATCTCTAGGATTTGTTCGATCTTTAGCATCTGCATCATGTTTCGCATCCTTGAATTTTGCCCTGGAAACTACGTTTTAGTCTGATCCCTAGCAAAGGGGTACGTAGGCAGCTCGATGAAAATTCGAGTACGACCAACATCATATGTATGCTTATATGATTGTGGCCTAAGATTAACGGTTTCGTCAAATGGTTGTTGTCTCTGGGTCTTTGATATAACTTACTTCACGCATTGCTATGCAAGTTATATCAAAGATGAGGTAACTGTAGACACCTCAATTTGACCTCGCCTAATCTTAGGTAAATTCGATGATGAAAACAGGTAGAATAGTACTTTAATTCGATTCTCGAAAAGTGATACAAGCTCGGTATTTGAACCCATAACCTTCAAACCAATGAAATTTTGTTGAAACGCCGATAACTTGCTGTCCAAGTCATTCCAACCTGGCGACTGCCAACTTTCATTATGGCGACCATCAATATAATCTCCTGAAAACCCTACCCAAAAGTGGCGACCGCCACTTCTAACCTGGCGACCGCCAACTCCAAATGGCTTGACATGTCCCAAAGCATGGCAACACCTCTTTAATTTAAGAATTCTATAAATACCGTACCCATGGTACGTTTTCAAGGACAGAATTTAAGTGAGGTTTTGAGAATGAACCTCTGCCGAGTCGCCAAGTAATTTCGAGCCGCGACGCCGAAGCCCTGCTGAAATACGGAGATCCGAACCTCCAACGCTTACATCGAAGCCTTACTTGGATCACTACTCGAGAATTAGCTCATCGAAGTACATTTCCGACTTGACGATTTCCCGCTAATCTAGGTAACTCGTTTGGATCCCCGATCCTTCTAAACTCCATCCTCTCTCTTTTGGAGTAATCGGGTTAATTTTCAATTTTAATTTGCATGTTTATCTTGTCTATGTAATTTACTTTGTTTATCATTCAAATTGTCTCATGTAATTTTCTTATGTAATTTGTTCATTATTTAGTCATTAGTTACTTCACATTCACACTTAACACATTTGGTATTTTTTTTCTTTCATTAAATCATTAATTAGTGCTAACATATTTTGATAATTATAACTGAATAATGCGGTTAATTGTTATAATAATACACTTACATTTATGTGAATGTAGTAATTAATATTACATTTCACATTTAAGTTAAATAGTTATTTTTAATTTCTTTTATCTTTCTAGCATTAGTTTAATTTTTTTTACTAGCATTTATTTCTTTTTCTTTTCTAGTAATATTAATTTGATGTCGCTTTCTTTTAAGTATTAGTTCAATATGTTTTTTAGTATTTAAAGTTTTTTTTCTTGCACTATTAGCTTTAATTTATTTTCAATGCACCATTTTTATTTTCTTTTCTATTCTTATAATATTAGTTTAATACTCCTTTTCTTTTAATGGTAGTATTTGTCTTTTCTTTTTAAGCTCCATTTTCTTTTCTTCTTATAGCTTTATTTTCTTTTTTTATAATACTTACTTTTTTTCATTAAACCCAAAAAATCATAAAAAGGTCTTTAGTTTAATTTTCATTCTTTAAATGTAATTTTCTTTCCCATTTGCTTCCCTTTTCCTTTATTTTCTTTTATCTATTTCAAAATGCAAATAGTTAGATTTCTCTTCTTTTTTTTCATTCGTTTAATAACATTTTCTTTACTTTTCATTTTATAATAATTTTCTTTATAAACCTTTTCTTATTTTTCTTTTTCTTTAAACCCTTAAATTCTCTTTATTATGAAATAATTATTTTTCTTAGTAAGTTTTCTTTACATTTAGTATTAAATATTCACCATATCAATATTTCTCTAAATGTATGTTTTTGATTACTTCTTTTTTGGGTAATTAATTGTAACATAAAAAAAAAAAAAAAAACTGTACATGTTTTCAAGGGACATACCTCAGGTGATTACATCAACTAACATTTGGGAGGAAACCTCCTACCAATAGGACACAAAAGATAATCAAACCTAACAACATAAATAACAAGACACTTTACTCCCGCTTGACAGCGGGAAGAAGCTATCTAACAAAGCATAATCCATATAGAACTCGCATGGATAGGAAGAAAAACCAACTTACTAAGAGAACAAAAAACCAAGCCAGCAAGTAGACCCGATTGTTCAACACAAAAAAACACAAAAATCCATTAAAGCTCGGCTCCTAGAAAAGCTTTAAACCTCAAACAGAAGAGGCCTACTCTCCTCAGAAGTCTTGTTAAAGATCCTCTACAAAGCAGAGAGAATAACCAACCTCAAAAGTTCAGGAGGTCAAAGGAGGCTGGTCCTCTAACCACGAGGCCAACACCATACCAACTCTGCCATCGGATCCAACTCTGCTCCCTAACCAAACTGGGAACCAACCTAGACGTAGTGCAAACAAGCGAAGAAAAGAAACCTCCACAGCCAAATAAAGACTCTAAGGACAAGACAACGAAGGATCATAATCACAAGTTCAAAAGACAACCAAAGGGAACCAGCAGAGGTCTAAGAGCAAAGTACTAGAGGTAGATGGGCCCCTAGTTAACCAAAGAACGCAACAAATAGATTAGCTCCAGAGAACTCCAGCGCAAAATTGCCAAGGCAAACCACTAACTTACCCTGCGCACAGGGTCACCAAACAAAAGCGGTGGAAGTTTCCCACAAGTCAGAAGAAAGCTAAGGACAGAACAGCCCCAGAGAAAATCACTTAGAGAAACTTAGGCCATCCCAAAAGAAGCTCTGCCATCGGATCCAGACGAAGTAGACCCTCAGCTAAACACTGCTAAAAAAATCACCAAAAGATCCACACCATAGGTACCCAGCCAGAAGTCCAAAAAGGTCCTCATCCAAACCAAAGCAACCTTAGTCCCTCAACAAAGCAACACTCTCCCCGGAGGGAAGGGAGAACAAAATAGAATCCAAGAGAGCTTGAGCTAAAAAGAAACAACAAGAACCACTAACAGGGGCACCACAGGGTGGTCCAAAGAACTTTAAACCACATGTACCTAATACAATTTCCCAACTTGCATGTTTACTAGAGAACCTTCAAATCTAGAATGGGTTCAGCACGGGCTCACACTAGCAATAGCTTTGCAATAGTTATCCGAGGATGGGCCCACAACCAACTTTATAACCCAAGACTCCAGGAATCTAATGCCACTGAGCAAGGGCCCACGAAACACTCCTGAATACAAATGGCATTGTTGCATAAAAGAAACAAAGCTGGCATCCATCCACCAAACCATAATACCAGCCCATGGTTTTGAAAACCATTCTTGGACTAAGGAAAACAACACCACAATCAGAAAGCGCATGACCACACGCCACTGCCTTCAATCCATCATAAAACCCACGGTTTGAATATAACCACTAAACTGCCCACGGTTTAATACCCTATACACGTTTACTTATTCCACCGTGTTCGGAAGCTTAAGTTCCCACTTAGAGCAGAGAAAGCTGAAGTTCCCACTTGGAGCACCGAATTCCCTACTTGGAGCACCGAATTCCCAAGAGTAACCCATGAGTCTGCCACACGGGCCCACAAAACACTACCCGTAAAAACTAGCGGTAAATTGCGGGTCCCACAGGCAACAGATAACTAGATTGTAACAAGCATCAATTTGGTTTGCGCCAAAACCAAAGGTATTTCCAGCTGTATATCACCACCATACCAGCTTCACTCAATGACAAATCACATCAGAAAATCAAAAAGCAAATCCCAAACGTATGAGTGCGTGTGCAATGCCATCATCGTCGTCCCCAAATAGGTTTCACGCCAAAGCAAAGCAACAATGATTCGGTCAAAGAAAACCTGTGTCGGATCTCAAGTGAACCAAAGTATACCTAAACAGAATTGAAAATGGACGATCCAAAAAGTATTAAACCGCCATCAGCTGAGCGTTAAGCAATAAGTATACCCATAAAGATAATCACCGTTATACTCGGCAACACACCGCAACACGATCTAGACCAATCCCAGGCTAGATCTCGAACCTGAAACTACACAGCTGAAGAAAAAACTCAACCATGATAATCTGCAGGTTTAAAGAAACCTTACTCCACAAACCCACAAAACGCAGATGGCACACTATGCAACTAACCCAACAATAATAACTAAATTTGATTCGAGTAGATCAAAACTCAAACAAAAAACATGGCATGGCTGGATACAAAAATATCACTCTTACATCCAGTCGCCATTAACAGAACCATCAAAGATGCTATACTAGAAGCTCTATGCGAGAGCTTAAGCGCTATGAGCTGGGAGAGCTATGATCAAGGGTGGTCATTTCATAGTGTACAAAAGAACTCAACACTAACCTCTGCAAATCTAGATCCAGATTTACACAGCATGGCAAAGACCAAGTGCTTCGCGCTCGCTAACTACCCTTGGATCTTAGATGAAACCGTTTCCAGATCTGATCTTCACGTCAACTCTAGCTCCAAACCTGCGACTAAGGGAAGGCTGTCTTAACAGCTCTGCTTACCACACCAATCCAGGCTCCAAAAGGCTTTACACAAAAAATGTAGATCCAAAATAACAAAAATCTTATTTGCTGTAACCGGGTCCGAGCACCAGATTTGCAAAACACGCCTAAGAGGAACTTCAATCCAGGATATGGTGAAGTTCACCAAGTCAAACACCAACAGGCTCAATGTTCCATGTATCATTTAGTTAGAAATTACATACCGTAGGACTTAGGAATTCATCTCTCTATTTGTCCTAATTTGGAGTGCTATGTACATATGTTATGTATTTTTCATATTTGATTTTAGATGTTCTCTCTTTGCCTCTATTTTTTTATTTGCATGCATTTAAAATTTTTTATTAAAGAAGTAATGATGATTAGTAGAGTGCCTAATACCTTCACCGATTCGTACCTTAGTCCCCGAACCCTTTTTCTCTGGTTAACATTTTCAAGATCAATAGCTATTTTTGTTTTTTTTAATTTTTCTAAAAAACTAGGTGGCGACTGTATTTTCAACAAGAAGAGATTTTTAAAATTTATCTTTTAAGGTGTTAAAATATTTTCTAAACATCTTTGAAATCTTTTATTTTTGACCATTTTCCAAAAACTCCTAAATCCCAATACCACAATGCGGTGAGTATATATATTGCTTGTTTTGTTATGTTTATCCTCACTCATCTGTCAACTACCATAACATAATTGGCAAATGCTCAGATCGTTACTTGTGTCGCCATCAATAAAACCACCCTTCAACGAGAGCACAGTCTAGACGGACTATGTACAAATTGATTTTTGCCTACTTATATAGCGGTATGCATCTTTACAATTTAATTTCTGTACGATATTTCCATGGACGTCATTCGGTTTATGTTGTATATAACCTTTTTATTATGATTTGTGTTTGCATAGCAAATGATATTGAGTGGGAATGCCAAGCCAAACTTCATTCCGTCGTCATATTTTGGCATGCATCGCTATACAAGCTGCCTAGTTGCATGTGAACGGGTAATATTCTATGATCACTATGCTTTGTGACTAGCTATAACAATGCATTCTCATTCTCATATATTTTGTACAGATCCACATTCCAATCAACGACAATGGACAACATTGGTGCATGGCCGTCATCAACATGTGCCAAAAGTTGTCTACATTTTAAATTCATTCCCTTCGGCAATGCAAAATCTCGGCCGGGAGGAGTCGGTAAGGACTCTGGTTAGTATACTCCCATATTTCCATGTCTAGTAGTCGCTATTATTTATGCCAAATGACGTTCGCCAGCTTTCATCTACGTGCAGGTTTGCTTCTTTGACCTGGTCTTACCTGATTACATCTATAGTTTCATTTCAACTTTTTAGCATTCCTCATATAGTATTGTCTTTTAATGCGATCGCATATGTAATGTAGGTATGACTGTGGCTTGCACGTCGTAAAATATTATGAGTGCTAACATCTGGACGAGTCTAACATGCCAAAGGTACCCAAATGGTGCTAAAGTATTGAAATTGTTTACTCAACGTAACTAATCCGATCTGTAACTTAATTATTCATTTCTATTTTCGTATGTAGTTGATGTTTGATTCCGAGATTGCAAGGAAGAGGCTAGCGTTGGACCTTGTTATACACACTCATAACATGCATAAGTCAACTATACTAGAAAAGATATATAAAAAGTTTTCCGACCTTGCAAAGAGACGTGCATGATCGTAACAATACAAACGGCATCCCACACAGTAGTTGTAGTAGTCGTGATTGATGTAGGCCTTCGGATTGTTTATGCTTTGTACTCGTTAATAATTTCTATTATACTTCTTAAAGAAAAAGAATATACTAATTGAGTGCATTAGCATGCCCATGGTGTTGTTGAGATCGACCATTTGTCATGTGGTGTGTTAAATCGAATGTGATTGGGTGATGAAAGTGGCCTACATACTTAGATTATGTTAGTGTTTTGTGAGTAATTATATTCTAGTTTCGAAACATTATGCAGCGTTATTTATGTAGTGAATCGAATAACCATATAACAAAAAATACTTTTAAAGAGGCAATATTGACTCACATTTGTTAGGTAAGTGGGAGATAATAGTGACCCACTTGCCACTTACTATGCATTTAACATTTGAGAAAATATATAAAGTTCTTTTATAATTGGACGTGTTTTGCCTAGCAGTAGGAGATGTAACAATTTTTTGATGACTTGTTGCATATTACGTTAGCATGGCAAGTAAGGGTGTAGACGAATAGAGCTAAGTTTTCACGAGTTTGATAAAAGTTGGTCCTGTTCAAGCTCGAATCGAACTCGAATAACATTTCAATAATGTGTTCGAGCTCTGCACATTTGAAAATTAACATGTTCAACCTTGGCACGAGCTTGGCTCAAATGACTGTAAGGAGCTAGTCTTTCACAATTCTCAGGTTTATATTCAAACTTTTCTTAATATAATCAATCTTACAACAAGATTAATCACTAAACAAAAGCTATAAATAGGATTTCAGGTCGAATGACCCAATTATAAATTTTTATATTATCTAAGGAAATTATATTTAAACACAAAAGTCTCAAATTCAATAATTGTTTTCCGTTCACTGTTGGTTTGAGTGAATTTTCGGACCAAATTTGCTTGAAATCATTATGTTTTTAATTCTCCGGTTGATGAATTTTCCAAATAAAATTATATAGTCAATTAAGTAAATATTGTAAAGATATAGACCAAAATCTATTTCAATATTAAATTTAATAAAGAACAATGATTTTCACGTATTTTACAATAACAACATTTTATGAAAAATGGTAACTAATATATAACTACCTCGTCTGATGGTAGTAAGCAGGCTAAGTAAGGTAGCAGAAAGAAAAAAAAGAAACCGTCTCTTGGTTTTTTAAGTTAGTAATTCTTTATGTGGAGGGTTTGTTTTGTTAGTTAGCTTTCCCCCGTGGTTGAGCGGGGGTTATGTGGGCCATGTTGTTAATGTTGTTTTCTTTGTTCGCTTGGCATTTGTTGTAATTCCTGGGGTATGCCCCTTGTAATCGTGTACTTTTTTCTTTTTTATGTTACATTTAATTACAAAAAAAATGTTTCCTTTAGGCTTCTTGGGCGCCAATTCGAGCGCTTGTCTAGCGCCATTTCAATTGATTCACTGGCATTGGCGCCTAACAAGGCCTGTTGGGTGCCACTTCGAGCGCAGCGTCGAACACCCATCTTTGGCAGTCTCTGGGCTTGGCGACCAACAAGGCCTGTTGAGCGACACGTTGAGCGCAGTGTCGAGTGCCAATTTTTTGCAGCCTCTGGACTTGGCGCCCAACAAGGCCTATTGAGCGCCATGTCGAGTGCAAAGTCCGGCGTCAATTTGTGGCAGTCTCTGGACTTGGCGCCCAACACAGCCTGTTGAGCACCACGTCGAGCGCGTGTCCAGTGCAGTCCCTTATGTGATCATTTTGGAAACAAAAATAAAATGCTCATTCAGTTTTTATGCTCTAATACATGTTTGTTTTGTAAAAGCATATTTTTCTTCACAAATAAGACTACAAAATCATTAGACAAAATAGCAATATTGCTCCAAAAGAAAATTCTATCTTCCTTTTTGAAAATTGAAAAAAAATAATAGATATTTTAAACGAGCTGAAACATAAGAAAAACATGATAAACAAGGCATTAAGTACAAAAGAAAAAATCTATTCACACCTTTGCCAGGTTTAAACTGCCCAAAGGTCACATAATTTGTTGTCATACGACTTTCTTTTTTATTTTTAACAATGTTAGAAATTATGGTAAATAAAATAAAATTTTAAAACATCTCAACGGTGCTTATGTTTTATTTCTCTTTCACTAATAGACATTCCCACCCTATACAAAAAAGTTCGTATAAGCCCTCTAACTCCTTAAGTTTCTTCTCTTGAATATTTTGGAAAGTTTAATGACCGCTTTTTAGTGAAGAAATTTTTTTAGAGATAATGTATGTTCATTCTGTTTACTTTTTTAATTAATTGAGTTTAAAATTAAAACGTATCTCAACAGTTCAACACTTTTAGACAAGCGATAGATAGACAATATTTTTTGTGATAATTAGCTTCAGTTAAATTTGAGTTAACATATATATCCCCATTAACCGTTCAAAAATTGACACATGACATTTTTGAAAGCCTAAACTCATAAATTAAAGTGCAAAAGTTTGGAAATGATATCAGCTTCCTCATAAAGGAATCATTGCTGAAGAATTTGGAGTGGTCTATTGCTTACACGTCATTGCATCTCTTTTTCTGCAAGGAAGCTATACCAAGATCTATACAAATAAGGGGGAGGAGCACCCACCTCGTGCCCCATAAAAGCAAAACCATGTTCATTGCTTTATACTAAACATACCCTTTATTTGTATAACTAATTTGAATTCAAAAGTCACCCGCTTACAACAATTTTGAATGTACTTGCAAAATCTCCTCCTTTCCTCTATGTAATTTCATTAATTACATGTTGATTGTAATTCAAATTTTCAACATAAATAATTACAAATTACAGACGCAGTGACCCGAAGGTCAATTGAGAGCCGCAATAAAAGTGGGAGCCATAGGCGAGTGCCTAACTCACCTAACGCACAGATAAATCTTTAGTACTAGTGTCTGACATTA